>JAULAV010004751.1:0-25000 GCA_030789695.1 Scilla litardierei | reverse complement strand
GCCCCAGAGGTCTTGAGGGGGGGAGCGGGCGCGTAGCCCGGCCCGTGCCCTTCTCTGGTTTGGGTGGCTAGGGTTGGCCCTGCCCCAGAGGTCTTGAGGGGGGGAGCGGGCGCGTAGCCCGGCCCGTGCCCTTCTCTGGTTTGGGTGGCTAGGGTTGGCCCTGCCCCAGAGGTCTTGAGGGGGGAGCGGGCGCGTAGCCCGGCCCGTGCCCTTCTCTGGTTTGGGTGGCTAGGGTTGGCCCTGCCCCAGAGGTCTTGAGGGGGGGAGCGGGCGCGTAGCCCGGCCCGTGCCCTTCTCTGGTTTGGGTGGCTAGGGTTGGCCCTGCTCCAGAGGTCTTGAGGGGGGGAGCGGGCACGTAGCCCGGCCCGTGCCCTTCTCTGGTTTGGGTGGCTAGGGTTGGCCCTGCCCCAGAGGTCTTGAGGGGGGGAGCGGGCGCGTAGCCCGGCCCGTGCCCTTCTCTGGTTTGGGTGGCTAGGGTTGGCCCTGCCCCAGAGGTCTTGAGGGGGGGGAGCGGGCGCGTAGCCCGGCCTGTGCCCTTCTCTGGTTTGGGTGGCTAGGGTTGGCCCTGCCCCAGAGGTTCGGAGTTTTAGCGATCTGCAAAACTTGTGTAGGAACAACAATGTTGCGTAAAACGAGTATATGTGTATATTGCGCGTAAAAAAGGAAAAACTCACAACTATTAGTAGAATTTTAGCAGATGTTTTGCGTTCCAAGGGTGGGCCAGTTCGCTCCCTTCGGGGGTAGCCAGGATGTACGTGGCCGGCCTGACAATATCGATGACCGTGTAGGGCCCTTCCCATTTAGCGGCCAGCTTTCCTCGCTTTGCAGTCTCGGGGCGGAAGGTGGCATCTCGGAGGACCAAATCCCCGATCCTGAAAGTCCGCGGTTTCACCCGGGAGTCGTAATACCACGCCATCCTCTGGCTGTGTTTGACGAGGCTAGTCAGGGCCCAGTCTCGTACCTCGTCTATCAACTCAAGACTGAGGCCGAGTCCTTCTCCGTTGATTTCTTCGTCGAAGAGCTTCAGACGGAGTGTCTCCTCGCCGATTTCCACAGGAACGACCGCCTCCGATCCGTATGTTAGCACGAAGGGGCTTTCTCCGGTCGAGGCCTTGTGGGTGGTACGATAAGACCACTGGATTCCCGGCAGCTCGTCGACCCAAGCCCCCAGAGCGGCGTCCACCTTCTTCTTCATTGGGTTCAAGATACATTTATTCGCGGCCTCCGCCATTCCGTTGCACTGTGGGTGGGCGACTGACGCGAACTGGAGTTTGATCCCCCAGCCCGAGCAGAAGTCGCGGAAGCCTTCGCAGTCGAACTGCTTTCCATTATCTGTGACAATGGAGCGGGGAATCCCGAAGCGGCATATGATGGATTGCCAGATGAAGCCCTTCATGTCCGTCCACGCGATTCGCGCCAGCGGCTTTGCTTCGACCCATTTTGTGAAGTAGTCCACGGCAACGACTAGATATTTCCTTCCCCCGGAGGCCTTTGGGAACGGCCCCAGGATGTCGAGTCCCCACTTGGCGAAGGGGACCGGGCTCAAGATGGGCATCAGGTTGGCCGGGGGTGCAGCCGTCCGTCGGCAGAACTTCTGGCACGCCTCGCACTTCTTGACGTACTGTACTGCATCCCGGATCATCGTCGGCCAGTAGTATCCTTGGCGCATTACTTTGTGGGCGATGGTGCGCCCGCCATGGTGGTTTCCGCAGAAGCCTTCGTGTACCTCGCGGATGACTTGCTCAGCCTGCTCCGGGCCCAAGCATTTCAGGTAGGGCAGGACGTCGAAATTGGCGCGGCGGCGGCGGTACAGCACTCCGTCGAGAAGCACGAATGACAGGGCCCGCCTTTCCACCTGTTTTGCCAGCATCCGCTCCTCGGGTAGCTCACCCGTCTCTAAGTACTTCATAATGGGGGTCATCCATGACGTCCTCGCATCCGTGCACATCAGTTCTCCTTCGTCAATGGTTGGCGTCAATAGGCTTTCCACGTAGATTGCCTTCCCGATCTCGGCCGCCGAAGAGGAAGCCAGCTTAGACAGGGCATCCGCCCGGAGGTTGCTGGAGCGGGGTAGGTGTTGGACGTCCGCTTTCTTGAACTTACGGAGTTCGATCTGGATGCGATTCAGGTATCGCTTCATTGTTTCCTCTCGGGCCTCGAAGCCCCCCAGGATCTGTTGGATGACGAGACGGGAGTCACTTAGGAGCAACACGTTCGTCGCCCCCACTGCCCTAGCGAGTTTTAACCCGTTAACCGCGGCTTCATACTCTGCGACATTGTTGGTGGCCGGGAAGCTGAAGCGTAGGGCGTATTCCAACGAACATCCGTCAGGAGTCTGAATGATGATACCCGCTCCTGTCCCGGAGCTTGTTGCGGAGCCGTCGATGTGGATGGTCCATAATTCGCCCGCTGTCATCGGGGAGGGCGCTGAGGGTTCGCCCACCTCGATCCTCCGTGGGGACGTGGTCGCTGATGGGAGCTCTGTCCGGTCCCCCGGCGGGACTTCCGTGGTGCATTCCACCACGAAGTCGGCCAGCGCTTGGCCCTTGATCGCCGTCCGGGCTTTGTACGTTATGTCGAACTCACTGAGCTCGACGCTCCAGTTGAGCATCCTCCCTGACCGCTCCAGTCTTTTCAGGTTATTTTCGAGGGGCATGCCGGTGTGGACGGTTATGGGGTGGGCCTGAAAATAGGGTCAGAGCTTCCAGGCTGTGGTGATTAGGCAGTAGGCGGCTTTCTCGATAGGGCTGTAACGAGTCTCCGCCTCCCGGAGGATCCGGCTGGCATAGTAAACAGGGCGTTGCACCCCTCCTTCCTCCTTGATCAGGACGGAGCTAACGGCCTCCTCTTTGGTCGCCAGGTACAACCCTAAGGGTTCGCCTTCCTCCGGCCGTGCGAGGAGCGGTGGGCTCTGTAGGTATGCTCTCAGCTCCGCGAACGCCCGCGCGCAGTCGTCGTCCCACGGGATCACCTTCCTCTTGTCTTTAGCTTCGCCAAAGGCTGTGCACAAGACCCTGAAGAAGGGGAGCAATTTCTCCGCCGACTTTGACAGGAATCGTCCCAGAGCAGCGATCCGGCCGTTCAGTCGCTGCAAGTCCCGGATCGTCCGGGGCTCCGTCATACCGATGAGGGCCGTCACCTTGTCGGGGTTCACCTCAATTCCTCGCTTCGTTATCATGAAGCCTAGGAATTTTCCCGATTGCACGCCAAAGATACACTTCGCGGGGTTTAGCCTCAGGTTGTACCAGCGGACCCTCAGGAAGGTTTCCTGCAAGTCGGCGAGGTGATCGGGGGCCCTTCCGCTCTTCACCAGCATGTCATCGATGTAGACCTCCAAGTTTCATCCCACCTGAGGGCCGAATATTCGGTCCACCATCCGCTGATAGGTCGCCCCGGTGTTCTTCAGCCCAAAGGGCATCTTGGTGTAACAGAAGGTGCCTTTATCGGTGACAAAAGACGTCTTCTCCTCATCCCCCTCCGCCATCGGTATCTGGTTGTATCCCGAGAAGGCGTCCATAAAGCTTAACAACTCATAGCCAGACGCCTGGTCCACCAAGTGGTCGATCCTGGGCAGAGGGAAGCTGTCCTTCGGGCATACCTTGTTGAGGTCGGTGAAGTCGACGCACATGCGCCACTTTCCACTGGGCTTCTTCACCAGAACGACATTGGCGAGCCAGTCGGGGTAGTCCACTGGCCGAACAAATTTGGCTTCGAGGAGCCGCTCTACTTCTTCCTCGGCTGCCCTCTTCTTTTCGCCCCCCGCACTTCTCTTCTTCTGTCGAACAGGTCGGGCTTCCGGGTCCGCATTCAACCTGTGGGAGATTACCGTCGGGTCCACCCTGGGCATGTCGGCAGGTGACCATGCGAATATGTCTGCGTTTTCCCGGAGCAAGGCGACGAGGGCCGTCCTCAAGGCGGCCGGGAGTTTTGTCCCGATGGAGACGGTTCTCCCCTCGTCCGAGGCTACTGGGACCTCTTCCACTTCCTCGGCCGGGGTCGGCCGCTGGTCGCAGAAGTCCTCCCTCTCGTCAGGGATGAGAGCCGTCAGGGTCCGCCTCGGGCCCCTACGCAGGGACGGCGTATGGTTGTGGCCTCCGGGCACCTCCCAACCTCCCCGCACCTGTCCCACCCCCCGCGGGGTTCGGAACTTCATCGTCTGATGTTGCAGGCTGGGGAGCGCCTCGATGGCCGTCATATATGGACGCCCTATGATTCCGTTATACGCCGACGCGACGTCGACGATGACAAAAAGCGTTTCCTTGGTGACGATCCTTGGTTCCTCCCCCAGAGTCATGGGCAGGGTGATCGTTCCCTCGGCGGGGATCGCATGGCCGGTGAAGCCAGCAACAGGGCCCACACCGGGCTTTAGGTCTGCACGCCCCCATCCCATCCTTTCGACCGTTGACAGGAACAGGATGTCGCAGGAGCTACCGGTGTCAATCAGGAGCCGGCCGACGTCAACCGCCCCGATCCGAGCCTCGATGACGAGAGCGTCATTGTTCTGGCTCCGTGCCCCCTGCCAGTCCTCCTCGGTAAAGGTGATAGGGGGTCAGTGTGTCCTTCTTCGCTTCGGTCGGCGGGCGGCGCCCGCCACCATCACCTGTCGGGCCCCGGCCCCCGGGATTACGGGCGCCCGCCTTGTCGAGAAAGACCCTCCAGTTATCATCTCAATTTGCATGACCGCCCTCGGGGGGCGTGGCTCTTCCTTATCGCGGTTCGCCGGTGGTTCCCGTCCCCCCTCCTCCGGGGGGGCTCTCTCTCCTTCCGCCACCCGCCTGCCCGCGACGAAGTTTCCCAGGTGACCCGCCTGGATCAGTCGCTCGATCTCTCTTTTAAGGGTGTAACAACGGTCGGTGTCGTGACCGTGGTCCCGGTGATAACGGCAGTATCTCCGGGGGTCCCGCCTCGCTGGATCCGTCCTCATCTCCCGGGGAGGCTCCGGCAGTAACCCGGCCCTTGTTGCCGTGGCCAGCACCTCCATCATGGGGGCATTGAGTCGCGTGTAATGTGCCTGTAGGGGGCCTTCTTGTCTCGGGACGACTCGAGGGAGCCCTTGGGCCGGAGCAAACTCGCGCGCCGGGCCAGGTCAATCTTGCGGGCGAGGCCCGAGCGGTTCCCGCCTTGGTCGGGCCAGCTGGTCGTGACCACGGTGCCCCTCTTCTTGCCTCGGCCGTGGGTGTGACCGGGGTTCGCCTTGGGAGGGTTTCGCCAGGGGGAATAAGGCCTTGGCACCGAGAGTCTCCTCGGCCAACGCGTGCCTCTCCGCCATAGCAACCAATGCCTCATAGTCGGTTGGCGGATCCCGGAGCAGGGATTTGTGGAGGCTCCGAGTTCGCAACCCCGTTTTGAAGGCCAGCATAAGCACCTCATCGCCGCATGTCACCACCGCCCGTCTCTCTTCCTGAAAGCGGCGGAGGTATCTACCCGTTGTCTCTCCCTCCCCTTGGACTATCGTGCTGAGATAGTCTAAGGGCTTCTTTTTCGTCCGCCCGGCCCGGAGCTCTTGGCAGAACTTGTGGGATAGTTCGCCAAAGCTCCCGACGGACCTCGCGGGCAAGCCAAAGTACCAGTCCAAGGCGGTGTCCCTCAGGCTTTGGGAGAAATGTCGGCATAGGAACGCCTCATCCACGTCCTGCGCCTCCATCGCCCCCCGGTATTGCTGCACGTGCGTGAGGGGGTCGCCTCTCCCATTGTACGTGGCCAAGTGAGGGGGTTTGAACCTTATGGGCCTTGGGGCGGACGTGATCCACCGTGCAAGTGGCGTGGCCTCCTCCGGGTAGGTAGGGCGATCCGGTGCATCCCCTCTCCGCCATTCGGGGGTCTGGCTTCAGTCGCGCCTCGGCCGCCGACGGTCCTCCGTCCTCGGGGAGTAGCCCGACGGTCTTCTGGCGGGGCTCCTTCCCTGGGCCGAGGATCCGACGGGTTGCGGGCTACGGTTCTCCCAGCGCCAGCGCCTCCCGGCCAGCTCTCCTCGGGCCTCCATCCGTTCTTGATTCTCCCGAAGGAGCCTTTCGCGCTCGGCGGTGAGGAAGCGTAGTTGTCGACAAACGGCTTCCTCGTGCATGGTATCAGAGGGGTGGTGCAGGCGATGCAGGCTGCCTCCTCCAGGTGGGGACCTGTTCAGCAATGGGTCCCGCCCGTCCCCGAGCCGCCGGCCTGTCGCTGTCTCGTCAAGGATTTCTCGGTTGCTCCTGTTCTCTCTCCTTAGCCTCTCGCGCTCAGCGACGATGAGGCGGAGTTGGCGGCGAGCGGCCTCTTCGTCCTAGTAGGCTCTTCGGGCGGTCTCGGCCGCTTCGTCCAAACGCCTTTGCGCGGCGGCCGCCTCCCCCAGGCGCCTCCACCGCCGCGCAACTTCCATCTCCTCTTCCAGGAGCCTTTGCTAGGCCGCAATCTCCTCAGCGAGCCCCCTGTTCTCCCCCTCCTCCTCGAACTGAGGGTGGAGGTTCCGCCTCACATTCTGGGGCTCTGAGGGGCCGGGCGGAGGCTCCGTTCTAGCCGTCTGATTGCCTCCCCTGGCCTGAGTGACGGCCTTGAAGCTTTTCAGGACGGCGTGGGCTGAGGTGTATTCAGTTTTGGTGCCCATCCCCAGAAGGGGGTCGGACGCCGGGGTGATTTGTAGAGAGAGCGGTTCCTGACCCACGGGATCTTTACCGTGGTCAGGGTTCTGCGAGATCGGCATGGAGTCTAACATGGGTGTGACCCTTCGTTCCCACAGACGGCGCCAATTGTTACGAGGTGGAACTCGCGTACAATGAATTTGTATTATGGGGAACCAAGGGCACGATGGTTATATGGGGAAGAAGGTTTAGGTAGGCTGTTTTACAAGTGATTAGTGGGGTGAAGAAGTTGGGCCCGTTACCGGTGGTGCTCACGGGGTCGAGTCTCGCCGGATGCAACTGAGGAAGGTTGGACGGCAGGGGGCTGAAGCCGACTTTGGTCAAGGGCGAGCTCTCCTGCAGCACGAACAACTCGTCAGAAGGGCAGGGTTGGGGTTCAACCCTTAGCCCCTCCGATGCCTAAGTCAGTAATAGGGCTTAAAATGGAGGCTAGACACGCCGGCCGGACTAACGGTGTGTCGACCGCACGTGGCGAGCTATGGGTGGGAGAACAAAGATATGGACGACCTTTGTTCTCGTGTGTGAGTTATAGATTAAGAGAGAATTTTCCAACCCCCTTTCCGTAAGAGGAGAGGGGGTATTTATACCTGACGGGTGATGACTAGGCGTGCTGAGCTGGCTCGGGTGTCAGCGGAAGCTTCGGACAAGGATGTCGGGAACAGGAGTTCCTGACCTGCTTTTGTCAGGCGGCGCAACGGCCAAGGGGTGCTTTTGTCGGGATGTCAGGGCCGAAAGCGCTAACCGTCAGATGGGTCAGCCGCCAGGGGGTGCTTTGTCAGGCGGTCGGGTGACGTATGTGTCGATCGCGCCCTTATCCTAGGTCGTTTGTCGTTGGTGACGAACTAAAGGTCGGGCTATGCTATCCCTGGCGCCGGGGCGCATGAGAATCAAACGGGTCGTCCGGGTCGGGAGTTGTCCGGCCTGGCCGTGCCTCCCGTTCGGTCGCGGATTATGGTTCGCATGCATAGACAGATACCCACGCCTAAGTCAGCTGGCCTATCGGTGCCGTCCGGGCGCACCTCAGCACCCCTGGCCTAGGCGTACAACCGCAGTTGTTCGACCCGCTCGGGGCGGTGCGCTCGGGGAGCGCCCGTCCCCATGTGGATTTGGATTTCCGGGGTGGCGGCCCTTTTGTGAAAAGGTGAGTTAATGGGGTATGTTAGCGGATCCGGGCGGGAGTCGGACTCCTACGATCTTTAGGTCGTAACATTAAGCATAAGCCAATTATGTGATAAAGGTAGGAAAGTTATTTTTACACTTGACTCTTGCCTGGTCTATGACAATGATATGAAAAACATTCTTGTTAAAGGTAAGAGAGTAGAAAATATTTATGTGCTTAGATTAAATGAGTATGATTCAAATGTATGCTTGATTGTTTCAACAAATGACCCGTTGCTATGACATAGACATTTTGGTCATGTAAACATCAAAAACATGGATAAGATATCTAGGAAAGAGTTGGTGCAAGGACTTCCTAAATTAAATTTAAAATTGGATAAAATATGTGATTCATGTCAACTTGGAAAAATTCATAAAAGAACATTTAAGAGTATTGGAGCTCTTAGCTCGAATAGGCCACTTAAACTACTCCATATGGACTTGTTTGGCCCTACTAGAACTCCATCTCTTTATGACTCTAAATATGTATTTGTCCTAGTTGATGATTTTACTCGATATATGTGGGTATTATTCTTAACTCATAAGAATAATGGCTTCCGTGAGTTCGAAATATTTTTCAAAAGAATTGAATGATTATACTCTTTGAAAGTTATTTCTTTAAGAAGTGATCACGACGGTGAATTTGAAAATGAACATTTTAAAAGATTTTGTGAAGAAAGGGCATTTCTCATACTTTTGCTTTTCCTAGAGCTACTCCTCAAAATGAGATAGTTGAAAGGAAAAATAGAACACTCCAAGAGTGTGTACGAACAATGTTATGTGAAAGCAACCTTCCAAAAATCTTTTGGGCAGAAGCTGTAGCAACTGCGTGCTATATTCAAAACAAAGTTTTAATAAGAAAACCTTTTGAAAAGACTCCTTATGAGTTGTTGCTCCAACGAATTCCAAAAGTATCTTATTTCAGAGTTTTTGGTTGTAAATGCTATATTCTGAACACTAAAGATAACTTAGATAAATTTAACTCCAAAGCAGATGAAGGCATATTTATCGGTTATTCTTTGCATAGTAAAGCATATAGAATCTACAACAAAATTTCAGAAACCATTGTTGAAACCTTACATGTTACATTTGATGAATCTATTTCTTATAACAATCATATTGATGATGATAATATACTCACTGCACCTATCTTTGATGATACACTTATCTCTGTTGACAACACTTCAAATTCATTACCAAAATCCTTTCCCGAAGTTACACATGATCCACACTCACAAGTCATTGGTAATATTGATGCAGGTGTTAGAACTAGATCTCAAATAGAACACATGTCACATGTTGCATTTGTTTCTAACATTGAGCCGAAAAAGGTAGATGAGACTTTTGCAGATGAAGCATGGATTGAAGCCATGCAAGAAGAACTTCTACAATTTGAGAGAAATCAGGTATGTGAGTTAGTACCCAGATCGAAAGACCGTTTATTCATCAGCACTAAATGGGTGTATCGAAACAAACTAGATGAAGATGGAAATGTGGTAAGAAATAAAGCAAGATTAGTAGCATATGGATATTCACAATAAGAAGGTATAGATTTCGATGAAACTTTCGCTCATGTTGCTAGACTAGAATCTATTAGGCTGTTACTTGCATTTGTATCATATAAAAACTTTAAATTATACTAAATGGATGTGAAAAGTGCATTCCTGGATGGTTATATAAAGGAAGAAGTCTACGTTGAACAACCTCCCGGATTTGAACATGATAAGAAAATAGAATATGTGTATAAGCTAAATAAAGCATTATATGGCTTAAAACAATCTCCAAGAGCTTGGTATGAAAGATTGAAAAAATTCTTAATCGACTCAGGATATAATGTTGGAAAAATAATACTACATTATTTGTTAAGAAAATTCAAGATGATATCATTCTTATCCAAATCCATGTAGACGATATTATTTTCGGATCTACTAATGAAAATCTTTGTCAAGAGTTTGCTAAGTTAATGCAGGAAGAATTCAAAATGAGCCATATGTGCAAGCTCACATACTTTCTCGGATTGCAAATCAAATAAGGAAAAGAAGGAACCTTCATTCATCAAACAAAATATGCTAAAGACCTGATCAAAAGGTTCGGGATGGAAACCGCATCAGGGAAAAACATACCTATGGCAACGTCCACTTCTTTAGACAAAGGCGAAGCAGGTAAATAGGTTGATCAAAAAACATATCGAGGTATGGTCGGTTCTTTGCTTTACCTAACCGCAAGCCGACCCGATATAATGTTTAGTGTCTGTGCTTGCGCTAGATTTCAATGTGATCCTAGGGAATCACATCTAAAAACAGTAAAATGCATATTTAGATATCTTAAAACCACTTCTAACTTTGAACTGTTTTATCCCAAAGGTAGCACATTTGATTTAACTTCTTATAATGACGCAGACTATGCTGGTTATAAAGCCACAAGAAAAAGTACAAGTGGAACATGTCACTTCCTTGGACATTTCCTTGTTTCGTGGTTTAGCAAAAAGCAAAGTTCAGTTTCACTATCAACTACTGAGACAAAGTATATAGCTGCTGGACTTGCTTGTGCTCAAGTACTTTGGATGAAACAGGTCCTAGTAGATTATGGTGTTAATACATCTACATGTGTAATTTATTGTGATAATAAAAGCACCATTAATCTCACAAAAAATTCTGTTCTTCATCCTAGAACAAAACATATTGATATTAGACACAAATTCATAGATGATCACTGTGTCAAAAAGGATGTTGAAATTAAGTATGTACCCTCTGAACATCAAGTTACAGATATTCTCACGAAACCCTTGCAAAAGGATGTATTTTCTAAACTCGTAGAGATTTGGGTATTATGGGAGAAAAAGAATTGAGTAAAGATTAGCTTCTTTTTTATTGATGACAAAAGGGAGAAAGGTGGTGAAACGTAAAAATGAATGAATATTATTTTGCTAACCGGGTTTGATGCATGGGGAGTACCGCATCTAATCAAGGGGAGTAAGTTATTTCATTAAGTCAATATTCACTTAATATATTTCATTTTTCATTTGGGTGTCATCGTCAAAAAGGGGGAGAGTGATGGGAAATTGAATCCCACCCCTAAGTGGTTTTGATGATGAGCACACCAAATGATGTTAGTGCACTAACTACACTACAACTCAAGTGTGCAGGTTATGCGACGAACATTGACTTTACGCATACTTCAAAGAAGCTTAACCACACACGAGACGAAGACGAATTTGCTAGTTCTACATTAAGCACAAGATGACACTCGTGCTCAATCTTAATGAAGAAAGAACTCAAATTCAAGAGAAGCAAGCATCTACCGGATCAGCTTCTCGAAGGTCTTGTCTTAGTGTAGTGTGTGAGTTCTTAGGATTATGTTAAAGACAAAGTAGATATCTCACACACACACACACACACACACACACACACACACACACAAATGATTTTGAAAGCAATGCTTTAAAATGTTTTAAATATCTTTTTAACTCTTGAGAGCAATAAGCTAGTCGATCCATTATTAGTAGTCAACCTCCAATACACCCAGGAGTTGATTACGTCTTTCAACTAGCTGAGTTTAGATAAAATTGTTCTGGGAGTCGACTACCAGAGGAGGGAGTCGACTACCAGTCAGAAGCAGAATTTCTACTGAAATTCTCTGGGAGTCGACTACCGCCTTGAGGGAGTCGACTACCAGCTGTCGTTTTCCCACGTTTTGACTTCCTGATTTCACACTTCATTCCTTGATTTATGAATAAAAAGTCAAATAATTTGAAATTCAAATTCTTCTCTTGAAACCTATAGATAGACCCCTTGAGATCATTTCTAAATACAACAAAAAATTATCAAATTCTTTGTGCTAAATTCTGATGTTATCGTTCTTATTTGTTCTCAAGCTAATAGCCAATTTCTGCTCGTATATTTTTGATCTCAGCTCTTACATTTCTGAAAATTGTTTTTGAGATCTACAATTTTAGTTTGGTTATTTTTTATAGTTGTTTTTTATCCTTTTTCTTAAATTTCTATTCTTAAAGAAATTTTTGAAAACCAAACAATCTAAGATCACACTGAATCATCTTATATTTTTGTGTGATCTTAAGATCGATTTGAATTCCTTTTAGCCACGTAACACATTTGTTATATTTACTTTCGCTATAGAATTCTGGGTGTAATCCAAACTCTACTAATCTTTGTGGTAAGTTGGAAACTTGTTATGATTTGTGGATTCCCTTTGTTGTAAGGGACAGGAAATCCTAGACAAGTCTAGGTGGTCGAAAATCCTGGTCAAGGCTAGGTGTTTGGGAAATCCTAACGAGTGAAGTTAGGTACTTGTATTGCTAAGGCAATGGTGGAAAAATCTCGTACCGGATTGGTCGGGGACTGGATGTGCCCAAGTTGTGGGAAATCAGGATAAAAATCCTTTGCGTTTGCATTTTTCTGTGATTGTCTTTCTCTGTTTAGGCATCTTATTTTATATGTTGTCTATTGTGTATCTGTAATTGTTGTTGCAAAGTTAACTCATTTACTTCATCTGTGTAAAGATCTATACTTGTGTTAAGATCATTTGCTTACAATCTTATCTTTATATTGTCTCCTCGTTCAGTAGAGCTTTACACTCAAACTCTCTGGGAGTCGACTACCACTTGAGGGAGTCGACTACCCTTGAGGGAGTCGACTACCTGCTGTGAGATCACTCCGTTAAGATTCTTTATAAGATCACTTTGTTGATTAAGAACTGATCGGCCCCGAATATACACCTGGAGAACGATTGTAGTTTTACCGCAAGCGCACGGTCAAGTGGCGAGCGGGTATCAAACACGAGGAGGTGGTGTTGGTTCCAATCTATCTTAGGTTGGCTCGACTACGAGGGTTTATTGGTGGAGATGGTTATGGTATGATGTAATGGAAATGGTGATGGATGTCGGTGTCGTTGATAAAGAAGTTTGTCAAATATCGATTCAAATTTAATATAATAAAAGAGTCAAGGGCTAGGGAAAGCCCACTACGGATCGTCATGCATTTCTGTGAATCGCAGATCTCAATGTTGCAAAACTTGAATTGAGGTGAACTAGTCGTAACTGAATAGAGAACCAAGCTCACGCTCTCGCGCTATTGCCGGTCTATAGCAACTTAGATTAGGGCACACTCTCGTGCAAACCCTAACCTAAGCCCTAGCATTAGGATCGACATCATCGTTCAATCGCTCCTTGAGCCCACTCTCGTGCAAACTCGAGTTACGATCTTGATTGTGATAGCTCGTATTCGCCCTATCTCTTGCAAATGAATATGGGTAAATATTTATAATAAAAATGCTAGTTTTGGTCCAATCTCTTGTAAACCAAGTCTAATGAATCTCGATTATAAATCTAAATCGAATATCTAGGCCTTCCCATTGATCGAAATCCAATCTCTTGCAAACCCCAAATCGATGGAAGTTCCTAGCTATCCGTAATAAATCAATCACAATCTAACCTTCTAGCAATTCTAGCAACATATAAATTCATTCATCACAAATCTGAAATTAGATCTATAGAGTTCATCCATATGCCCTAGAACAACAATCAATCAAATATAGTGATAACGATATAGAAATTAATAAGAGACATTGCTTGCATCAAAGAGAGATAAACAATAAGAAATCACTAAGAATCAACGATAGAATTAACAAGAACAAAAGTACTTATTTTTATACAAGCTTTTAGATCCAAGAGGGGGCCTAGGGCATGTCCTAACCTCTGAAATAATCCCTAAGAAAACATAATGGGAACCCCCTCTCTAATGACAGCTAAAAACCTCTTATATAGCCCCCCAAACCCCCAGCAAATAACCCTACAAAACCTCTGAAATTCGTGCCCAAAGATAGCTCTGGCCGCAACTTAAGTTCTGGGCCCGCAGTCACTCGGGCCGAGTGGGAATATGACTCGGTCGAGTGGAAATTCCAGCACTGCAGTATCAACTTGCAAAAATTCTCCAGATTTCGTCCGACCTCTGATTGGCGCGTTCTTGGCAGCGTTGGAACCGTCATGAAATCTGCTATGCATAAAAAATACGAGAAAGATACTTTGCCCACTAGAATGATAGCAGCTTTCAAAAGAGTGAGAGGCTGTCTGAAAATCTTGGCGCTCATGTCATTCGGCTGAGTGGAAGTATGACTCGGTCGAGTGAGAAGTGTGACTCGGCCGAGTAGGGTCTTCTAATGTTCTCCCAAAACTCCAGAGAGCCTACTTTGAAGTTGGGGTTTGGGCACTCTGGCGCTCTGCGTCACTCGGCCGAGTGGGATTCATCACTCGTCCGAGTGGGTCTTCTGCTGTGCTCCCAAGAATTCCAGAGAGTCTGGTTCGATTTCTTTCAGAAATTCTGACTCACTCAGGCGAGTGAAGTTCTCTACTCGACCGAGTGGAATTCACCACTCGTCGAGTGCATAATGGCACTCATGTCAGGCAGATGGTCTTCGTATCAGTCGTACTCGACCGAGTACGCTGATTCACTCGGGCGAGTGACTAGCGTGACTCGGCCGAGTGGCCTGTTTCTGGAATCCTTCCTTCTCCTCCTTGCTCCTCGACGATTCTATCGATCTTCTTCTTCTCCCGTTCATCGTCCAGTGCCGTTAGCTCCTCAATTAGGCCATGAGCGATGCTCTGGTATGTGTACAGGTCCCTTAAGCTCATTTTTGCTCCCGATCGCTCCATATTTCCTGAAATCCGACAAAAATAAGAAATAGTGAAAAGTAACGTAATATTGTCGAATAACCATGAAAATCGCAATATGAGTAATCGAAATGGCATGCAAATATGCAGAAAAAATGAGTAAAATATGGATCGATCAAAATCCCTCAAGCTTACCTCTTACTCGTCCTCGAGGAAGATAAGTAAAGAGGAGAACTCGGGAGATGAAAATAAAGGAAATGAAATGAAAGAAAAAGGGTACGAAGTGGAAGGGGTCGCTAGATTATTTTCTCAGATCTCAAGCCATAAGCTACAAATCATGATAACTCGGAAAATACGAATCACATGCTATAAAGATTTCATATCTTATTTAAACATGGTACTTGCAAGCTTTTAAGAACAACAAAAGGGTCTCTCTAAATTCATACAATCAATTCATATCCACATCACGCATTTCATAGAATCTAATATACAAATGTTGGCGATGCATTTTTCAATCAAGAGTTATACCAGAAGCATATAAGAATCACACCAAGCGTGCAATAGAGAATGGAATAAGTGACATGTCATTCACATTTTCATATCGATTCATAAGAAATCTCCATAGCTAAAGTAATTCGTTAAGTCTCAGCATTATCAAAGTTCTCCATTCGTGCCCCTCTCCACTCTAATGTCGTACTCACTCATATGGTCAAATGAGTTCACCCCCTCAAGCTTAGCTTGAGGCATCGCATCTAAAGGAATATAATAGTGGAAAATGAGATTTTTGCCTTGGTTTTCCAAAGTATTTTTGTGGCTCTGATAATGAGATAGAGAAATAAATTTTTCTTTGGACTTTGTTTCTCTTTTTTCTTCTTGTATTTTTGTAGGAGCAATTTGATTTGTATTTTTGGTCTTTGGCTCCTTTTTGGCTTTTTGGACGTTTTGGAGCTAACCTTTTCTTTTGTAGGGATTTTTGAGAAATAGATGCGATATAAGTAGCTTTAGGATGTGAACTCAAGTGACATGTAGAGAATAAAAAGATATATGTGTAGAAGGAAATGATGCAACACTCGTTTCACTCATAAGATGTGCACAAACGGTTCAGTAAGATAATATCTCAACCAAAGCTCATATGTAAGCATGGATATTCTTAATCATCTCAATAAAAAGTGAAGTCAAACGGTAAAGCGTACAATCATATCAAGCAAGCAGCAGAAGGCGAATAAGACAATAAGGCATATGCTTCTGATATACAATTGATGCGTGAATCTTGGTACACTTCCAAGAAAAGCATACTAAGCACTAATCCATACATTCAGCTTCAATTAATATCATGCATTCATATAGAGGAATCATTAAAAGAATGTATAAGCAAGCACATGGATAGCAGGACTATGAGATACTCTAAGTAGCATGACAAGGAATAATAAGCATCGTGATTGTTGCTAAAGCAATAAGAGATATCATCATAAGGAACATATCTAGCAAAAGGAGGAAAAGAAAATAAAGAAATAAAAATAAAAGAGAGGTAAGAAAAGAAAAACAAGCATACAAATATGATGCATGAACACACATAAAAGGAAAATAAGATGGAAAAATCAAAAAGATGATGCAAAAAATTTTGAAATATCCTAAAAACCCTAAAATAAAGTAAAAATACAACTAATGCATCTAAATGGCATGAAAATGCACTCCCCCAAGCTTAAACTTCACATTGTCCTCAATGTGATCATAGTGGAAGAATATGAGGAACAATGATAATAATAAGGGGGTGAATGAAAAATGATGAAATGAATGACATAAAATCCTAATGCAACTACATGTAAATACAAGATGCATGAGAGCTCTTTTCCCCAAGCTTATGTCAAACAATCCTATTCAAATGACTCGATCAAAAATGTCACGGCTTTGATAAGCGAGATTGAGTCAAACGAATAAGAATGTGAGTATTCATTTGAAAGAAATGCTCAATGGGTGGTAAGCAAAAAGGATGTGACACATCAAAATATGAAGATGGCAATTAATATATATAATGGGTTTGGGGTGTAAAATTTTTTTGTGCTGTCATATGAGGTGATATTTATTCAATCAAATCTATATGGTCCTCTCACTGTCGAGAGGATTCGTGTTTATTTAAAGCATAAAATTTTACGCTACTGGATTGATATCACCTATAGCAAAAGGTAGATCCAGTATCTTTGCTGGTGCAGGAAACTGCTCCAACTGCTCCTTCCGTGGCTCCGCTAGGCGTGTGTGTCCACAGACTCCATCAGATTCCAGCAATGCAGCTCCCAGCATCTCCCCAAGGACTCCACCTGTACCCTGCAAGAGATAAGCCGCATCAATCTGATGTGGATAATTCTTCCCCAAAATAAATGTATTCTAAAGAAGGTCATCAAAAGAAATATTTAAAATTAATGATGATTGACAACACTTCCCTGAAAATAAATCTCTATTCACGTGCACCATGTCGCCCAACTCCTCATTGTTTTCCTATGGTTCCTCAGGTAACTCTGGCATACTAGTGCGGGTCTCGTCAGGATGCTCCTCATCATCGTCAGACTCATCACATCGATCAAATTCAATAGCATCCATGGGTGCTAACTCCTCGCTCTCCTCCTCGTATACGTCCCATTGTACCTTTTGTTCATATATATGTGTATCCTGCAAAAGGCACGATGAGTCGTCAAAATCTGAATCATAAAAAACATCATACACGAGAGGGGAATCAAATGTAGGAGATAAGGGAGTAAAGAGATCTCCCTAAAGGGGAGCCATAAGCTCTGTGGGATAGTCCTCGGCATCAGTGGAAGGGTGGTCCTCTGAGGGATGCTCAACTTCTGTAGAAAGTAAAGGTGGCCGCGGTAGCTCAAAAGGAGGAGGGTAATGCTCGGGATCCTCATGAATGGATGTGTCCTCGTCCCAATGCACGGCCTCCTCGGTGACAAGCTCTGGCTCCGCATGTAAGGCATCCTCAAAAGCATGCTCTGGCTCATATGGGTGGCAAGAGGGAGCGACGATGGCATAAACTGACTCCGCATTACCAGGTGTTGTGGTCTCGTCGGGGGTGGCAATATCAAAGCGCATAATACCTCCCCCAAGCTGAACGTGGACATCCTCCTCGGCTCCTCAGGTATAGAAGGCAATGTAAACATCATCTTCTCCTTTTTATGCCTCCTTCTTTGTTTCTGTCCTGGAGCTCGATGCACCTGATTGCATGGCTTGGCCTTCTCAATAGTAGGTGCAGGTGGCTCTATGGGCTCATGTATATCGACCGCGATATAAAAGTGGGTCTTGTACCCCTCAACTAGAGCGTAGACTCCATCATCAATTATGCCTGTGGAAGAGATACAATGAGTAATAAAGTTTCGAAATTCGAGCTCAAAAGGATCACCTGCTGTTATTGTCATTGGACCGGTTTCTCGAACTACGTCGACAATGTTTCTCAATAGGTCCGTATATGTGTCCTCCTTTGGCAGCTCAGATGTCTATATTTGTGGAGTGTTGATGGTGTAAAGGTGGATATGATCACCTTCGAGTGAAGCATACACTCCATCTATGATAGTACTTGCACTAGAGACATTAGCCATAACAAAATCGATGAATACTTGATCGGATGGTTTACCTACCATAACGGTTAGCGAACCGGTAGATCGAGCATCATCTATCATTTGCTCCAAGGTCACTGCCAACTGCAGATCCCTGAACTTTTTCACTTGCATCATCCTCATAAACTCACGTGATGGTCCCTTTAGCCCTCTAGCAAAGATATTGAATAGCTGGGAACCATCACACACATAGTCTGACTCTGCCGGGAGCATTCCTAACATTTTTTCAAACCTGCACAAGGCTTCCCTAAAGGACTCTCCATCAGCCTGACAGAATGTAGCGATATATATGTAGCATTGTATAGAACCCGGTCGCATATTCTTTGGAAGCACTATCGCAGCAACAACTGTACCTGATCAAGCAAAATAAACAACCTGGAAAAGACGTTAGTGGTATAAAGAGAGATAAAGATAATAATAATAGCATGTGGTGGAAAAAATCTCGCTCTCTCTGTTTTTTTTTTGTTTTTTTTTGTTTTTTTGTTTTGTTAACGTAATCTAACCAACCTAATTGTGACAAATTGGTACCCAACGGGAAACACCTCCCCAACAACGGCGCCAAAAACTTGATCGGCCCCAGATATACACTTGGAGAACGATTGTAGTTTTACTGCAAGTGTACGGTCAAGTGACGAGCGGGTATCGAACACGAGGAGGTGGTGTTGGTTCCAATCTATTTTAGGTTGGCTCAACTACGAGGGTTTATTAGTAGAGATGGTTATAGTATGATGTAATGGAAATGGAGATGGATGTCGGTGTCGATGATAAAGAAGTTGGTCAAATATCGATTCAAATTTAATATAATAAAAGAGTCAAGGGCTAGGGAAAGCCCACTACGGATCGTCATGCATTTCTGTGAATCGCAGATCTTAATGTTGCAAAACTTGAATTGAGGTGAACTAGTCGTAACTGAATAGAGAACCAAGCTCACGCTCTAGCGCTATTGCCGATCTATAGCAACTTAGATTAGGGCACACTCTCGTGCAAACCCTAACCTAAGCCCTAGCATTAGGATCGACATCATCGTTCAATCGCTCCTTGAGCCCACTCTCGTGCAAACTCGAGTTACGATCTTAATTGTGATATCTCGTATTCGCCCTATCTCTTGCAAATGAATATGGGTAAATATTTATAATAAAAATGCTAGTTTTGGTCCAATCTCTTGTAAACCAAGTCTAATGAATCTCGATTATAAATCTAAATCGAATATCTAGGCCTTCCCATTGATCGGAATCCAATCTCTTGCAAATCCCAAATCGATGAAAGTTCCTAGCTATCCGTAATAAATCAATCACAATCTAACCCTCTAGCAATTCTAGCAACATATAAATTCATTCATCACAAATCTGAAATTAGATCCATAGGGTTCATCCATATGCCCTAGAACAACAATCAACCAAGTATAGCGATAACGATATAGAAATTAATAAGAGACATTGCTTTCATCAAAGAGAGATAAACAATAAGAAATCACTAAGAATCAACGATAGAATTAACAAAAACAAAAGTACTTATCTGATACAAGCTTTTAGATCCAAGAGGGGGCCTAGGGCATGGCCTAACCTCTGAAACAATCCCTAAGGAAACATAATGGGAACCCCCTCTAATGACGGCTAAAACCCTCTTATATGTTGAGTATTGGTGTTTCATACCAATCTTATTTTGATGATGATCACAACATTATGTTGTTGCTAATGAATCTCATGTTTTAGTCTCTCAGTTTATTTCAAGGATATCTTTCTTGGAGACTAATCACTTGGTGTAAGGATGGACATCATGTGAAGAAGGGCCAAAGTTTGGACTCAAGGAGTGCCAAAGCATGGAGATGATGGAGAGCTATCAAGGCATCAAGATTGAAGACTTAGACTCTTAAGAAAGCATTGTAATTCATGTAATTTACTTTATTGCTTTCTCTCTCTTTTGAGTCTACGGTTGATGTAATGCCTTGCTAGATGGTTTGCTCATTCATGCACATGCATTTAACCATGTTAGTGAACCTTAGGATTATCATAGAATCCAACCCAATAGGTTCACTCTTTCCGTCAGTCGCCTGTTGAGGGAAACACAGCTGACTGGGTGATTTCCAGTCGCCTATAGATCCTTCTACAGTCGCCTGATATGCACTGCTCATGTCATCATTTCTATTGACTCAAACTTGAGCTTTACGCACAGTCGTCTATCGATCGGTTTCCAGTCGCCTGTATATTTACAGTCACCTGGATATTGGCCAACAGTCGCCTGTCTAGCATAAGTGCAATCTCTGCATCTCTCTGTCTTCTCTCCATACTTTACAGTAGTTGACTGATAAATAATGTACAGTCGCATGACTATTTGACAGTCGACTGTAGTAATAACATCAGTCGCCTGTGCGAAGAATTGGAGAAAGAGTGCAGCTCTCTGTTTCAATCCATCCCCTGCAGTAGTCGTCTGCTGAAGGACTAACATGCGCCTGTCCTGTTTGTCAGTCGACTGTATTGACTTCGTCAGTCGACTGTCCTGGCTCAGATTATAGCCGTTGGATATTTTCTAGCCATTGATTAGTCGACTGTCTTATGATCATCAGTCGACTGTTCCTGTCGTTTTCACCCAGTTTCTAGCCGTTGCAGATTTGATTATTTGGCTGTTTCTTTGGGTTTTTGGGCTTGATATAGGATTCCTATATATATGAGTGTGCTGCCATCACTTGAGAACTCTTGATAACATTTGATAAACTCTTGACTCTATAGAAAATCTCAAGAGATCAATAAGCCACTCTCAAGCTCCCTCATTCCCATCTATTGAGCATTCATCTTCCTTCATGCATTGAAGTCCAGCTCAAGGGAAATCATCCAAGTGCTCTCAAGCATATTCCAACACTTGGAGATCATCTTCCATGCCTTGCATTCATTCATGAGTAAGCATCTCAAGGCATAGGTAAGAGTATTTACTTTACAGGGTGTAATTTGTTTTCCTATTTCTCTTTGTGGGATTAGGATACTCTCTTTGTGGGATTTTCTCTCTTTGTGGGAGGTTGTCTCTTTGTGGGACTAGGGAATTCTCTTTGTGGGAATTTACTCTCTTTGTGGGAGTTCGAGTGTCCTAGTGTAGGACTAACCCTAATTCTCTGAGTGGGAGTTAGTGATTCTCTATGTGGGAGTCTTGATCCTTGTGTAGGATTGGTTGGGTCCTTGTGTAGGGCATAAAACCTCTTTGTGGGGTATCTCCTTGTGAGATTTGTATTCACTTCTCTATGTGGGATTATAGTGAATATTGGTGTGGCTGGATGTACCCAAGTTTGGGGAACCAGGGTAAATCTTTGTGTTTGCGTTTGGATTGATTGTGCCATTTAATTCCTCTTGCATTTATTATTCCGCATTTGTAAGTTAAATTTTATTTGGTCAATTTTATTGCCATTACACTATTCCCCCCTCTCTAGTGTGTGTTGTTAGTATTGCAAGGGTTAGACGATCCCTACAATTGGTATCAGAGCGAGGTTAAAGCATACTGCAACGATGGCATTCAACGCCTCTTCCGTGTCTCATGAAGAAGGTCACTCAACCGTTCGATCTCCGCTCTTCAAAGGAACCAACTACCCTAGTTGAAAGATCAGAATGATGATCTACATGGAGGGTCAAGACCTATGGGACATCACAGAGGTGCCATTTGAGAAGCCCTCTACTCCTGCGACTTCAAGGACAAAGGCAGAGAAGGACTCAATCAAGTTCAATGCGAGAGCTATGAATGCTTTACATTGCGCTCTCTCTGCTAGTGAGTTCAACCGCATCTCCATGTGCAAAACAACGAATGATATTTGGCACACCTTGGAGATTTGTCATGAAGGGACAACGAAGGTAAAGAAATCTAAACAAACTGTGTTTAGATCTAAATATGAAATGTTTAGGATGCAGGAAGGCGAAAGCATTTCAGAGATGTTCACAAGGTTCACCGATATTGTGAACGCTTTGGAGGGACTCGGGAAGACGATTTCCCAAGAGGATCGTGTGGAGAAGATCCTAGACTCTCTTACACCTCGTTGGGAGTCAAAGGCCAACGGAATTTTGGAGTCATATGACACGTCCAAATATACCGTTGAGGAGTGCATTGGAAATCTCATGGCGTATGAAGTGAAGCTTCAACACAAGAAGGAGATTCATCCAACGAAGCCCGAGAAGCTAGAGAAGCAAAAGGGGGTTGCATTCCATGCCAAGGAGGAGCCAATCAAGTGGAGGAGGAAATTCCATCGAGAAGCTCCTAGCGAAGAAGATGAGCAAGAAGATGCAAGTGGAGAAGAAATTGAGGATCTTGCCGAGCAATTCAAAGCTTTCCTCAAATGCAAGCAAAGTAAGTCTTTGTCAAAGTTTGTCTCCAATTCTAACAAGGTTCATACTTGTTACACTTGCAGTGGAAAAGGTCACTTGTCCACCGAATGCCCTTCCAAACCCATCAAAGAAACTTACAAGGGTAAAGGGAAGAAGTATTGGAAAGGAAAGTCCAAGTCCAAAAATCACAAGAAGGGACTTGTCGGGACCTTTGATGATTCGAGTGAGGACACTTCTAGTAACGAAGAAGAGGATACAAAGGAGGATGCTCATGCATGCTTTGTAGCCATGGATGGTCCTACACCAATCCCCTCCAGATTAAACGAAGAAGAGTTGGATGCTTGGCTTGACGCATACAATTCCTATGAGGATTCGTGCCTCACGGCTAAGGAGGAAAAGTCGTCATCAAGCTCTTGCAAGAATGATGATGTTGTTGTTGAGATCGAGGAAGAAAAGATCTCATATGAGGAGCTCAAGGTCAAATTTGACTTGGTCTCCGAAAATGCTAGTAAGTGCATTAACTCTTACAATAGATTAAAAGCAAAATATAAGATTGCTAAGAGTAGAATGCATGAACTAGTTATTGCAAGTGTAGTTCATGATGAACGGCATGTGTATGACACTTGTGAGAGAGACACACTTCTCTCTCAAGTTAAGGAATTGAGTATTTCTAATGAAAATCTCTTTGCTCAAAACCTTGGCTTAGATGCTCACATTCAACAACTTACGTTGAAATGTGAAGAGGAATCCCGGAATCTCATAAGCTTTGTATATTCTAGGGATTCACTCCACGATTTGTTGGAAAAACAACATCCGGCAAATCATAGAGGATGTTTGGGTTATATTCAAAATGTGGTTCCCAAACCCACCTCTAATTCCTCTTATGGTGCAAATTCAAGAGATATTGCTAATGCATCTAAGAAGAATCACCATGCTTTCTTGTACAACAATAACACCAACAAGATGCATGTAGATCACAAGGTGATGAGGAAGAATGAAGAATCTTCATTTTTTGCTAAGAAGCAAAATCCTCATTCTTTGCATGCTAAGAAACTTGTTTCTACACCTAAGCATGCCACATCATTCCCTATTGCAAAGGCAAAACCATTGCCTAGGAAGTCCTTGAGATTGTGGATTCCCACTAAGGGTAGTGTGCAAGAGAGAGATAGTTACATCAACTCTCTTGTTAGGGATGTGATCACCTCGTGTGATTACGTTAGGAAATCAAACTCCTCTTGGGTTTGGTTACCTAATGTTTAGGTTCCTCACACATTTGCGTATGGCATGGGTATTGTGCTTCTATGTTTATTTTAAGCATACCCATTGATTGTGTGTGTTTCATGATTTTGAAAATATTTTTCAAATTTATTTCTTTTCACGAAAATTGGGACCTTGGGGTTTATTGACATACATGCATTTTTGATCCATGTGTGTGTCAATGGGGGAGTTAATATATTATATGTTTAAATTATTTTAAGACATATTTTAACTCTCATTTCGGAGGTTATTTGAGATCATTATTTACATTTGGTTATTTTGGGTCTCAAACCAAACCTCTTGTTTATTGCCAACTTGTTTCATGTCTCATTGTTTTTGGTAATATCCTTGTGTATCTTTGAAGCTTGATTTTTCCATATCTATTGCTTTGATACATTTTTTTGGCCCATGGCTCCAATAATTAATTGGCATTAGATTCTTGAAGTCAAAAGTTGACCATTTCTATGATCTAGGGGGAGCATGGGATAGTGAATTGATACCCACTAAATTGTTAAATTTGGTATCATACATATCTTTCTTTTCTTACATATTTTCACATCTTGGTTAAGATGACAAAGGGGGATATTTTTGATGTCCACCTTTTTGACGATGTCAAGGGGGAGAGATATATGCATTATGTGATCATATCTATAGGGGGAGAGATATATACATATGCATATGGGGAGAGATATCTCTATGGGAAGAGATTTATGGGATTAGATAAACCTTTCATGTTTGCATGCTTTTATTCTTTGCAATTGGTTTATGTAATCCATGCCTATTATATGTCACCTTATTGATACTGGTATTATGAGTGCTTACCTTTGTGTAGCTCATTATATTTTTGGTGCATATAAGAAGGGGGAGATAATTAGCATTGTGCTTTAATTCTTTATGATTTACATAATGTGTGTCATCATCAAAAAGGGGGAGATTGTTAAGTATTGGTGTTTCATATCAATCTTATTTTGATGATGATCACAACATTATGTTATTGCTAATGAATCTCATGTTTTAGTCTCTCAGTTTATTTCAAGGATATCTTTCTTGGAGACTAATCACTTGGTGTAAGGATGGACATCATGTGAAGAAGGGCCAAAGTTTGGACTCAAGGAGTGCCAAAGCGTGGAGATGATGGAGAGCTATCAAGGCATCAAGATTGAAGACTTAGACTCTTAAGAAAGCATTGTAATTCATGTAATTTACTTTATTGCTTTCTCTCTATTTTGAGTCTACGGTTGATGTAATGCCTTGCTAGATGGTTTGATCATTCATGCACATGCATTTAACCATGTTAGTGAACCTTAGGATTATCATAGAATCCAACCCAATAGGTTCACTCTTTCTGTCAGTCGCCTGTTGAGGGAAACACAGCCGATTGGGTGATTTCCAGTCGCCTGTAGATCCTTCTACAGTCGCCTGATATGCACTGCTCAA
>JAULAV010004750.1:0-25002 GCA_030789695.1 Scilla litardierei | reverse complement strand
ACGCAAACGGTGTCTCAATCCGACTCCTGGATGTCAAGATATGCACTGGTTTGTGCACAAAGCAATTCAGTTCAAATCCTGATATAGCAGCAGTCTGTGCGTTCAGCAACTCCCTTCAAATAAGGCTGTCGGTGCAGTAAGAAATGCAGTTCATCTCTTTTAATTCACGGGCCTGTGCGCACAGCAATTCCTAATAAATCATCAGCTACGTCACGCTTTAAAATTCGTGCTTCAGCTTCTTCGTTTTCACGTGGTTCCCTGTCCACGTCAGCACGCAAATGAAGCGGGCTTTGGTTTCGATTTTGCCCGCTCAATCTCAGCCGTCCAACTCGTGATCGACGGTGTGTGAAGCGCCACGTCAGCACGAAGTTTTCATCTCCGTTTCGATTTCTCCATTCGTAACTAGGGCATGCAGGCGACTTCGAGCAGGGGCGATGGCGGCGTCAAGTATACAGCGACGGAGGGATTTGATCGACTGCGGCGGATGATGGCGTACAGCAGCGGCGGCGGCGATGGCGTACAGCAGCTGTGATGATGCGGTGCTTGGCTACGACGGCGAGGAGGCGACGCCTATGATCGAGGAGCCACTGCCTTTCTACGGGAACGACGACGTCGACGTCACGGTGGCACCTCTCAGATGTGATCAAGGCAGGTCGACGACGAGATCTTGATGGCGACGGCAGCGGACCGTGGCGAGCTTTGAACGGTGATGACGATGGCTCACGGCGAGGACGACTTCTTCGGCGACGGTTGAGGCAGCTCCAGCTTCTCCGACAGCTGCGCAACGACGGTGGGTCCGACAACTTCTACGGCGACGGGGACGCGCTGCAGTGATGGCTTCCTCCGGCGACGTGGGCTTTCGACTGCTTCGTCAACAGCAAGGAGTTCGTGATCGGCAGCGATGGCTTCTACGGCGATGAAGACGTGCGCCGTTGATCTCCGAGCAACGATGGTGGTCTTCTCCGACTTGCAGCAGCGAGCAGTTGATGGCGACAGCGACTTTGCACAACGTCGATGGCTTCAAGCAGCAACGGAAGATGCAGCGGCTGTCTTCGGGATCTCGTCGGCGTTGGTGGCTCAACGGTGATGTTTTGATGAAGCACAAGACCAGTTATCGATGGCTTGGGGAGATGCGACTTAGGCTTGGGAAAAAGAATAATGTTGGGCTGCCGTAACCTTTGTGTATTTTTGATTTCGTCTTTTCTTTTTATTTCCGTAGCCCCTGTCAAATTTTTTGATTGGCTGCTCCAAACTTTAGGGTTGAGAGGAGAGCTTATATAGAGTATAGGGAGATGAATTGTCAAAGATAGGATCCCTATTATTTAGGAAAGATTTGAGGCCATCTTTTAATAGGAATCTTATTGAGATGCCATCTTACAATAGGAATCTTATTGAGATGATGTATTTGAATAGGAATTGGGTAGACCCTAAATTGATACGATCACATCCAAAGTTGGTTTGATCTAATCCCAAACTTGATTTGAATTGGTCTCTTCTCATCTCTTCATCTTGACCAAGTCAAGAAATCCCATCATATCTTAAGTTGGACTAAGTCCACTTTGCTTAGGCCAAAGCTCTCCCTCACACCCGAATAGCTATATGAATAGCAATTCCGCCAAATAGCCTAGGTATGATGTTTCGCCAAGCCTGAAACACACTGAGCACACACATTAGATATACCGACACGTTTGTCATCATCAAACTAAGATCCTAGATCGTTGCTCCCAACAATCTCCCCCTTTTGGTGATGACAAACCCACAAAAGATTTGATCAATAGTAATGAGTGTGTGATGTGTGTTGAAGGGTGTAATACAATATGAATCATGAGATGAATATTCAAGCACTACATGGCATGCACAATCTAATAGCAAATACAATAGCATGCTCCCCCTTCTCTCAAGCTCCCCCTTCAACAATTATTCAAATATTTTTCTCAAGTTCCCCCTTCAACAAATAATACCGACAAATACAAATCTTTCTTTTCTTTCTCCCCCTTTGTAATCACCAAAAGTGGATTAATGAAGGCTCAAAAAAAATATCCCATGCAAAAATAAATCATTATTAGAAGTAGCGTGCAATTTGCATGAGGATTCCAAATAATGGACAAGTCAAGTTCATAGAATTTCATACCAAGACTTCTCCACCTTTGTGTAAGTGTAATGATATAGACAATAAAGTGCAAGAGGAGATTCAATATCAGAAAATCAACCGAAGCAATCCACATTTTCCATTTTTCATGAATATCACTAGGATTGACTTTTCCCACCTCATCAAAGATGAGTTCAAGTTACCGAACCCCGAAACATAGCCTAAAAGGACTTTTAAATGTGGGGTGGCATTGCTTGACGAGTTATATACACCAACGCTAATGATTACCCATTTAGCACAAGTTGGATACTCGTGGGTTGTGTATTAGCCATGAAGTGTATCCATTTTTCATACGGAGCAAATATTTTTTTTTAATTTTTTTTTTAAAATACTTTTGTGCTCAATTTTAATTCATGGCTAAACACATCATATCCCTTAGAAATTTCAGAAATTAATCATTCCTACATTCACTTTCCATTATTCTTCAAAAGAATCTCCAAAAGCACTAAAAAGTCAAATATCGTGAAAGTGCAAATGTAGGTGTAGAAGTCAAGTTTGAAACTTATGGGACATGTCATGACTACTAAAAAGAATAACATCATGTTCATGTAGCTACAACAATAATGAATTGACTTCTACAAGGGATAGAATTGATCATTCATACAATATCACTCAAGAGATCCATAAGAGGATTCAATAAGCACAAATTTTTTTTTTGTTTTTTTTTTTTTATTTTTCAATTTTTTTTGTTTTTTTTTCAGAAATAAAAACATTAAAAAAAAATCATACATGCAAGCACACAAACCAAAATAAATCAAGCACACACAACAATCTATGAAGGTATGCAATGAAATGCAAAGAGGGATAAAAATTATACCTTCTCGTCGCTTTTTGACGAAGGAGCTATAAAAACGAGACATTGAATTTATTGCTCCTCGCCAAATCTCCATCACACCTACACGAAAGGTGTTAAGTGTGACCTTGGAATCCAACAAGGTCCACTAGTGTTAGCCAACATGGTTTTAGGAACCCACACTTGTTTAAACTTGATATTTGTGTTCCTAAATTTACAATAGTATGATGTGTGGCCTACACTATCACAAGTAAAGCACTTTGCATATAAATTCTTCGCAATAGACTGTGCATTGTGGAATTTCTAGAATTTTTGCTTTTCAACGTTTTTCAGACCAAAACCAAGTCCTCTTCTATTTTTGCCATATAATTGATTCTCTAAAATAGTGTCCAACGATTGTTTTCCCGTAGAGAATTTCTTAATGGCCAATTCAAGATTAGAGACTTTGGTTTTCAACAATTTATTTTCTTCCACAAGCAATGTGCATTTACTTATAAAAGCTCTCTTGTTTTCCTCTTCCTTCTTTTCAAATTCAACCATTTTTCTTTTAAAATCATTATCCAACATGCAGAATTTATCATTAAGCTCTCTAATAACATAGTCTTTTTCAGTTTCGAGCTTAATCAAATCAAGTTTAAGCATGCTAATATTATTCATTAAGGAAGGGCAAGAGAGACAAGGTGCTTCATCATTAAAACTGGATTTTTCCTTTTTCAGAATATCAATAGTAGAGTCACGTGCAACAATATCAATTTTGAGTTTTTCAATCTCTTTAGACATTTCATATTCAGATTGTTGCATTTCAAAGTTCTCATTTTGATAATCATCTATAGTGGATTCAAGCTCTACTATTTTATCTTGCATTTCTTTGCAAAGAGTAAGGAGTTCAGTTTTACTACCAGAAGTTACCTCATTGTGTATTCCCATCAATGCCATGCATGAATGGGCTTCGTGTTCCTCCTCCTCGCTCTCAGCTTCGCTATCCATGTCCCAAGTAAGCACCTTGGATTTTCCCTTTTCTTTAGCTACCTGAGCTGTCTCATGTGGGCAATCCCTCATTCGATGTCCTCTTTTCTTGCATTTAAAACAAGTCAATCTATTAGTAGCATTCTGATCATAATTTTGCTTAGAAGACTGGAAAAAGTTAGAGCGATTAAACCTGGGTGCCATTTCTGCTCTTCCTTGCTTGGTCTGGACAAACTTTCTGAAATTTCTGACCATTAGCGCTATGTCATCATCATCTTCTTCACTTTCGTCAGCTTTCAGAGCAAGTGGCTTGGTAGCTTTCTGTTTTTCCTCAGGTTTCTCCCTTTCATCAATATTTTGCAATTCAAGCTCATGGGACATTAAATTACCTATTAAGTCTTCCACCCTCATCTGTGACAAATCTTTCGCTTCTTGGATGGCAGTGACTTTAGGCCTGAAAGAGCTTGGCAGTGCTCTTAATATCTTCCTCACCTGTTCAAGGCTAGAATATGGCTTACCGAGCGAACTAGACTTGTAGACAATGTTGGTGAACCTCGCAAACATTTCTGATATAGTCTCTGATGGTAGCATGCGAAATCCCTCGTATTCCGTGCTCAGAAGTGCAAGTCTAGACTCCTTCACCTGTGACGTTCCCTCGTGCGTCACCTCCAAAGTATGCCATATTTCCTGCGCAGTTAAACAATGTGAGATACGATTGAATTCAGATTTATCTAATGCACAAATAAGAGCATTCATAGCTTTAGCATTTAGAGAATAAAGCTTCCAATCATTATCATCCCACTTATCATCAGGTTTAGGCATCTCAGTATTTTCAATTTTAATAACAGGTGATTTATAGCCTTTTTCAACAATTTGCCAAGCTTTATAATCAATAGAAATAAGGTAGATTTTCATACGATTTTTCCAGTAAGCATAATCTCCTCCATTAAATCTAGGTGGTCGGGAAATAGACTGACCCTCAGCAAAAGCACTATCAATGTGGTCCATGGTCAAACTAGGCTAGATCTACTAAACTGGCTTTGATACCACTTGTTGGATCTGGATCCTAGCCTAGAGGGGGGGTGAATAGGCTGATAAAAAATTCTCGTGCAACCCACGAGAAATCACACGCAGTTAAAATCACAACCAGAGTAATGAAAAGCAGACACAGAGTACACAGCAGATTTACCCTGGTTCGGTCGTCCCAACGACATACTCCAGCCCCCAAAACTAATACTAGATTGAATAGTGAAATAGGTACAAAGTCACAAGTTAGAGCACGCTCAGAGCACCCTCTACGTCCCTACACTCGCCAGACTCTCAGTACCCCACACACAGTGTTTCCTCTCACTATCAATCATAGCAAAGCTTTCTACCAGTTAGTCCCAAACTAGCTGGGTCCCACTCGTCTAGTCCCAACTAGACAAGTCCCAAAATAGTCCACAAAATAGGTAAAAGTTTCCCCACAGAGAACGTTACACTAAGACACAAATAAAAGAGTTTAAGGGTTTAGAGATGCTCAGTTTGTGTCTGTGTAGGCGTCTCTGTCAATCAGCACGTCGTCAGCTCCAATCTGACGTAAACGGTGTCTCAATCCGACTCCTGGATGTCAAGATATGCACTGGTCTGTGCACAAAGCAATTCAGTTCAAATCCTGATATAGCAGCAGTCTGTGCGTTCAGCAACTCCCTTCAAATAAGGCTGTCGGTGCAGTAAGCAATGCAGTTCATCTCTTTTAATTCACGGGCCTGTGCGCACAGCAATTCATAATAAATCATCAGCTACGTCACGCTTTAAAATTCGTGCTTCAGCTTCTTCGTTTTCACGTGGTTCCCTGTCCACGTCAGCACGCAAATGAAGCGGGCTTTGGTTTCGATTTTGCCCGCTCAATCTCAGCCATCCAACTCGTGATCGACGGTGTGTGAAGCGCCACGTTAGCACGAAGTTTTCATCTTCGTTTCGATTTCTCCGTTCGTAACTAGGGCATGCAGGCGACTTCGAGCGGGGGCGATGGCGGCGTCAAGTATACAGCGACGGAGGGATTTGATCGACTGCGGCGGATGATGGCGTACAGCAGCGACGGCGGCGATGGCGTACAGTAGCTGTGATGATGCGGTGCTTGGCTACCACGGCGAGGAGGCGACGCCTATGATCGAGGAGCCACTGCCTTTCTACGGGAACGGCGACGTCGACGTCACGGTGGCACCTCTCAGATGTGATCAAGGCAGGTCGACAACGAGATCTTGATGGCGACGGCAGCGGACCGTGGCGAGCTTTGAACGGCGATGACGATGGCTCACGGCGAGGACGACTTCTTCGGCGACGGTTGAGGCAGCTCCAGCTTCTCCGACAGCTGCGCAACGACGGTGGGTCCGACAACTTCTACGGTGACGGGGACGCGCTGCAGTGATGGCTTCCTCCGGCGACGTGGGCTTTCGACTGCTTCGTCAACAGCAAGGAGTTCGTGATCGGCAGCGATGGCTTCTACGGCGATGAAGACGTGCGCCGTTGATCTCCGAGCAACGATGGTGGTCTTCTCCGACTTGCAGCAGCGAGCAGTTGATGGCGACAGCGACTTTGCACAACGTCGATGGCTTCAAGCAGCAGCGGAAGATGCAGCGGTTGTCTTCGGGATCTCGTCGGCGTTGGTGGCTCAACGGTGATGTTTTGATGAAGCACAGGACCAGTTATCGATGGCTTGGGGAGATGCGACTTAGGCTTGGGAAAAAGAATAATGTTGGGCTACCGTAACCTTTGTGTATTTTTGATTTCGTCTTTTCTTTTTATTTCTGTAGCCCCTGTCAAATTTTTTGATTGGCTGCTCCAAACTTTAGGGTTGAGAGGAGAGCTTATATAGAGTATAGGGAGATGAATTGTCAAAGATAGGATCCCTATTATTTAGGAAAGATTTGAGGCCATCTTTTAATAGGAATCTTATTGAGATGCCATCTTACAATAGGAATCTTATTGAGATGATGTATTTGAATAGGAATTGGGTAGACCCTAAATTGATACGATCACATCCAAAGTTGGTTTGATCTAATCCCAAACTTGATTTGAATTGGTCTCTTCTCATCTCTTCATCTTGACCAAGTCAAGAAATCCCATCACATCTTAAGTTGGACTAAGTCCACTTTGCTTAGGCCAAAGCTCTCCCTCACACCCGAATAGCTATATGAATAGCAATTCCGCCAAATAGCCTAGGTATGATGTTTCGCCAAGCCTGAAACACACTGATCACACACATTAGATATACCGACACGTTTGTCATCATCAAACTAAGATCCTAGATCGTTGCTCCCAACAGGTATCTCATACCGCTATAGCATATCAGTCACATTGACATTTATATGAAAAACCTAAGAGTGGTTTTACTAACGAGTATCTACAACAAATTTTTAATGGATTAAATAATACATCTCTTGATCACACAGGGTTGATCCTTTGGAAAAATGATCTGGATCAATTTTTTTATCTTTGTATAGCTAATAATTAGCGTATACAATCTAGATGTAGGGTCTAACATTATAATTTATAAGTCAGTCTCAGCTCATTCCACTTTTCTTGTGTCAATATGTCAAGTACATACATGACACCCAGAGTATCTATATATTCGATTAAATCAAAACAATTTTGATTCAATGTTCTATATAGATGATTTATTTAAGGTGGAAATCCTTTTTACTCAGTCCGAAAGACCGGAACCAAGTATACGAGCTGGCTCCCACTGACTTTAAGAATTACATGGTTAAATACTTCAATATTATATCTAAATCAAATTTAGATTATATATACGAAGATATAACCATTTGATAAGTGCTTTAGATGGAATGTACCAGTGTCAGGTCCGGTTTGACGAATGAGTCAAGTCAAGATCGGTTTAAGGAGTCTTGACATTGACTCGCTCAATCAAAACGTCCTACACTGTACTTTTCCCTTAACCACATTTAATATTAACTCTTTAATAACTAAATGCAGTTTATTAAGAATTAATCTTAATATGCGTATAATTGTGATCGCACACAATTTATACGCCCCTAGAACCTATACTTAACTACCAATTGACTAAAACATTAAGTCAGCTCAAAAATCAACATTTTCCGAAGCTTCGCATCATCATTCGAGAATTTCGCAATCATCTTAGAAAGCCACAATCACAGAAAATTTAAGCCAATCAAATTTCAACTCAACAGAAAACGCAATTTCCGAGACATTCATTAAAACAACGGATTCATTAAGATGAACCGTAATTTGTTTATCCCATAAACTTTGAGTGTAGAACACTCAATCATTGTTTTCAACCTTCAAGAAATGATACATTTTATTCAACTAAAATTTGGTATCATCTCCTTCTTGATCATGTCTCTCGAAGTCTTTGAACGGCCCTAGCAGCAACGATTGCTCAGATTGCCGACCGTCCTCTGCACTTCTCCCAATCTCTGCTTCATATCAACCACCTGTATACATTACACAGATGTCTTTTAGTATCTCATACTATATGATTAGAAATAATTACGTTTTATTGAATTTAATTTGTACCTGAGGTAGAGGCATCAGTATGCCCCTTCTTCTTCTCTGTAAGATAGATCTTACAGTTCCTCTTCCAGTGGCCAATCTTGTGGCAATGGAAGCACTCAGATTTCGACGGGCCCCTTTAGTCTTTTTCTTCCCTTTCTTTGCCTTCGCAGGTTGCGGGACCTGCCTCTTCTTACCCTTGCGTTTCGGCTGATCGGAAGAAGCAGAGCCAACAACCAATGCAGTCAGCTTCTTCTCAATCTCCTCAAACTGCCTAAGCATGTTGAGGAGACCAGGAAGATCCGTTTCAAGACTGTTCATTATAAAACCAGTGATGAAAGGCTTAAACTCAGGAGTTAAAGACTTCAGGGTAATGTCCACAGATATCTCATTGTCGAGGACAAATCCTAACTGGGCGGCGTCCTCTACGTACCCGATCACCTTGATAACATGATCCTGTATGGGCACTGCCTCCATTTTTATGCCCCAGAGGTTGCTGGTGGCTTCGAACTTGGCAGCTCGAGATCGCTTGCCGTATAACTCTTGTGCATTGAGAAGCATACTTTGAACATCCATATGTTCATGCTTCCTCTGTAGCTCGTTACTCATCGAAGCCAGAGTAAGGCACCTGGCCTTCTCTGTATCCCTCTGGTATAGCTTATAGGCTTCTTTTTCTTCGTGGGTCGAATCGTCATCGGGCTTCTCCGGAGCGTCCTCGAACAATACGTATCCTATCCCAGCTAGGGAAAGGATCAACTTAATGTTCCTAAGCCAGTCTTTGTAGTTCGTTCCATCGAGCACGTTCTTCTCAACCATATATCTAAGACCCGAATCCATTCTGCATTTTTATAGATACTTTAGTCAGTATATGTTCGTAGTATAGTTTTAATGGTTTTAATACAACTATATTCTCCCACTAAATTTATTAAAGCCATAACAATAAACAATTTATTATATAACAACATTTGTGAGAGAGGGATCCGATTACCCTGAGTCTGACAACCTTGAGTGTGTCTCAACAAATTGTCCGACTCTGCAGTCGGTAGACGAACTCGTCGTCAATCATATTAGATATGATTCCCTATCGATTTTACCCCTAGTCATTTGTGATCATGAGTGTGCTCAACCGGATCATAATGGCTAGCCTAGTCGGACCCTTGTTTTCGTGTCTAGTCTGACTTGCCCCGCCGCTCGGTGTATGCACGACACGTCGGTTTGGGTCAAGACTTAGACTACATTCTTGGTTAGACTTACGCCGATGCTCGGAGGATGAGTCAACGGTTTCAGTCAGGTCAAGATGTCAATCAAGAAATCGGTTTCTATAAGATTGACATGTCACGGCTTGAGTGTAGCTCAACAACCGTAACATGTTTCTTACAGTTGTCAACTCCTAAAACAAGGAGGGCTACGATTTATCTTGAACAAGATTATTATCGTATTGACTTAGGTATAGTCGATGGACTTACACAGTCATGAATCGACTCCTTGCGGTCCAGCGGACGCGGCCAGGGAATTGACTAAGCCAGGACCACTTGTTACCCAGTCTAGCTAGGTTGGTCCAGCAAACTTAGCCAAGCACATTGGCCGACATCATGATCCATTGAAGGAGTTTTCATCAATTCTATGTTTGTCCAAACAACTAAATGGCTTTTAATTAAGAAAACTAGTTAATCCTTATCAACTAGTGGATCCTAAAATTCGAAATTTTATGGATTGGTTGAACAACTTTTATTAAGTCCTTATCAACTATAAGGTTCTTCGTTCAACGTGCTACCCCAATCTAATTATGATTTTATAAAACAATTCAACATTTGTCTTTTATGAAAATCATCAATTAAACGATTTAATGAAATGATTTACAATCAAAGGGACTACCCTAATCTGGTATTAGGTTTTGATGTTGTTTTGTTTTATCAAACATAACATGTCACTAGTTAATTAAAATTTCATCTCATAAAATTTTTTAAACATTTAATGGCTAACCTAATAAGGTTCATGAATACATTATTCAATATGTCCATTAAAAATGAAACAACTAATTTATCCGCATAAATAAAAGTTTCAACTAGTGACATATAACGAGTATTTGCAAGTTTAAAATTATCTACATAATAAAAACACGCAAATCTAAAATTTAACAATTAAATTCGAAGATAAAATTTTAAAGCTTCAAAACATTTTTCACATAAAACTAGGTATAAAATTATCAAATAATTCTAAAACCTAGACTTTAAAATTTTAATCAATCATTTCTAAAATTAAAATAGCGCATAAATAATTTAGAAACATATATGTAAAATAAAAGAAACAAGTTTAGATTTCATCTCATGAAAAATAATATTTCTTAAATTTACATATCCTTTAAAACACTTTTAAAAACATTAGAAATAGATTTAAAAGCTTTCAAATAAAGTTTTTAAAATTTCTAATCTTTATGTAACTTAAGAAAAATCAAATTTCAAAAATAAAATATTTCTTAAAATTACATAAACATTTAAATGCCCCGAAAAATATTTATATCTCATAAAAACCTTTTATAAAGCATTTGAACATTCGAGATTTATTTAAAATTATCGCATAAAATTAAATCGTCTCAAAAAAAATTCCGTATTGTAAAAACAATTTTTAAAACACAAAACAATTTTAAAACTAATTTTAACATAAAGCTAAAATAGTTCGTATGTTTAAAATTAAGCAATTTTAAAGATTAAAAAACGTCGCTATAATAGATCTATAGCATAACCGTGGCTCTGATACCACTGTTGGGGTTTTGGCGGACCCCCAGAGCTTGGGTCTGTGTCCGTCCTAAGTCGGACGGACCACAGAGGCACAAAAGCGCAGCGGAAATCGAAAATCAAAATTCTCTAGACTAGCTAAACAATTTAGCTAGGCTATGAGGGAGCCAGAACCTAGCCTGATCTATGCCAACTTGGGGCGGATCTGACCACCCCCAAGAGGAATCTACTCTAAAACGACTAATTTAAATCTACACTAAAATTACTTAACCACATACCCGGAATCTTGGCCCTGGAGCAGGCAAGATGTACCGCACCGTCTTCTGAAGCTCCTCGTAGCCGAGCCGCCTTGACTCGATCCGCCTGAGCCGCCTCGCACCCTCCCACCGATCCGCCCGAGCCGACTTTCGCCTCTGAGCCGATCACACGCGGTAGAAAGTTTCACTTGAGAAGAAGCCGCGTCTTAGACGTCCGGATCAAAATCCAAACCCCCTTCGTAGTCTTGCTAGGACTACTCCGGAGAATATGAAGAGAGAGAGAGAGAATGATTTAGTCGCCGATCGAGCTTGCTCTAAAAGTCTGGAGCTACTCGATCGATGACTTGGTGTGTTTTTCAATGAAGAGAGTGCACCCCTATTTATATAGGGAGTCGGCACTCACTCTTTCGTTGCGAGCAATATGGCACTATTGCTAATTTGGAGAAAATTCAATTAAGCTAATTTAGCTTAATTTAAAGTTTAGTGAGCTTTTCTCAAAAGCAAACTTTAACTAATTAATTCTCTCCGATCATTAAACTTTAGACACCAAACGAGCTATCAATCCGAAGGGCTTCGAATGGTGAACGCGTAGGAACTGACGGCGACGAATTTCGACTTCGTTTGACCCCTCAAACAATTGCTCAAAGTTAGGCAAATTATCGAAACTTGTAGCCGTCATTTTGGGGTTTCAAAAACCCTTAAACGACTTAAGTTGCAGGCGCGCCCGCTAAGCTTAGCGGGCGTGCCCGCCCAAGGAGACAAGGGCGGGCCGCACGCCCGCTGGGCAGCGGGTGTGCACCCGCTGCTGCAGCGGGCCGTGCCAGCTTGCAGCGGGCGCCCGCCCACTGCAGTCAGCGGGCCATGCCCGCTGTGCAACGGGCGTTCACCCGCTGCAGTCAGCGGGCTGCGCCCATTTGCCTTTGTCTATGGGCTTGTTAGCCCAGTGGGTCTAACCCACTTCGCCTTGGACTGTTTTCACGTTTCTAGGCTCGTTTGAGCTCTGATTTGGACGCGGTTTGAACATGTGTTTAGACCAGGACGATCCCGTCAGCCAGGTAACCCTTCCCAATATATTTGTTCCTACTAAATTTGTCGTAACCACTTTACAACACGTTTAATCTTTGGTTTGCATCAAATGCAACATTTGTCCCTATTGCTATTGCGACTAACTTTCACAACAAGCTTTGTGAATATTAAATATCATCATATGATATCTCTCTCTATTCTATCTTCCTATTACTAAGACATGAACGCTACTCGGTGTGAGAGCCTACAGCCTGACCTTACTACAGGTTGGGGCTCGGAACCCCTAGACGACGGTCACTTCGAGCAGTAGCTGTCGTCCCTGTTTCAGAATCATCATAACGTGATCAACCCGTTGACAAAAGCATCATTTGGTTTACTTTGGCTATGTCAGTGATGAATGCCGTTAGATATAGTCCCTTCGTCAAGATTGTGTTTCTGTTGGCCTAGGGTATGGTTTACTGTCAACCCTATTAGACAACATTGGTCAGTATACGGCGGTCTTCGTTGTATTCACGTTGTACTTCTTACAACGTACCCCGGCCGAGGATTAACACAAAGATCGTACTGAGCCTGTAACACTAACTTCCCTTTAACAGAAGTGACGAATCTCATCTTAGTCATCTACTCACCTCGAGAGCTTCAGGTGCAACCCAACCTAAGATCTTTCAGCAGGACTAGCCTCGAAGCTAGATCATGGGTCTAAGCTACACCGTTCGCTCACAGGTTGGTACAGATGACTTCAGGTCTTAAGGACCAGTTAACCTATCATCACCCTAGAGTTATTAAAGACAGTTTAGTTAAAGTCAACCATTTAATAACTCTAATTTGGTCGTTCTGTGAACTCATTCTCCAATGAGCACCTGTGTCTCATCTCCGACTTCACCAAGTCGAATGACCATGAGATCATCATTACCCTAAGGTAAGACTAAGACATAGTGGTCTATCCGATGTGTCGATATCCAGTTCTCGACACATCTATGACCACGAACCGTTTAAGACTTACGTTTATATTCGGTCGCTTACTTACTCATAATCAAGATCTCATCTAGATACGTAAGGACATAACTATAAGTCTATGGATATTATCTAAGTATATTAATATGAACGATTTTATACTTAGAATAATACGTACCATATACAGTATGAACAAGACGTATATCTAGGATAAATTTCCTTATGTGCACATATTCTCCTACAATAAATGGGCTGCAGGCCCAACAACAAGGCTATCTAATTTATTAAGTAAATAGAGCATTTAACCCCATTTTTGGGCTGTGAAATGCCAAAAAAAATCCAAAACCCTAAGTCTGTCTCCTAAAATTCCATTTACAGGGAGTTACACAAGAATCCCCCTCCCTCCGTCGCTCAACCCAAAGCCAGGCACCCCGCCGGTGGGGGGAGCTGGGTGAAAATCGTCTGTGGCCCCCCGTCTGGGGGGCGCGGAGGACAGAAGTCACCGGTAGGGCCCCCTGTCCGGGGGAGGCGGATCGTCGCAGGCAACACCCACCCCCCCGCCTCGGGGGATCGGTGCGGGAAGATGGCCCCCCGACTGGGAGGCGGCGACGAGACAGAGATCCCCCTGCCTGGGGGGATTGGCGCCGAAGGCCCCCCCTTCTGGGGGGGAAGGCGACGAGAAGGTCCCCCCGTCGCGGGGGTGGGGGTGCTGTACAGAGATCCCCCCGTCTGGGGGGGATCGGTACCGGAGCCACACCCCCCCCCCCCACACCCCCCCCCCCCCGACTGGGGGGGCGACGACGAGAATCCCCCCCCCCCGTCGATGGAGGGGGGATCAGAGCAGAAGGCCCCCCCGATTGGGGGGCGGCGACGGAGCGGACAGAGCCCCCTTAGGGGGGAAATTTTTTTTGGCTTATTATTATTTTTTTGTATTGTATCAATATTTGATATTGTATTTAGCAGATTTGAAACAAGCCTAAAATAGGTTGTAAAAAACATAGCTAAATCAATAATTTGTTTATAGCTATCTACGGGATTGACGGATATCACCTCTAGATCAAAGATATAGGGAAGATCGTGATAATAAAAAAATCTGTAGATAGTTCCGCTCCCGATACGCTCCAAAGAGGAACGCCGCAACGTACAGCCGCAACCAGAGATTCCTTCGCGCGTAGGGGATGGATTTTTGAGGGGAGACGGGAATAATAGCTCAAAATAGAGCGTATGTGCTGATAACGTGTTAGAAGATAGTATGGAAGAAGTGGAAAGAATCTCGAAAAATTAGGAGTAGCCATGGCACAAGCCATGGCTCTCTATATATTCAATTAGAGAATAGGAGTCCAAGGGACTCCCCACTAAGTTAGTGGGGAGTTATGGTGAGATGTTAAGAGGGGGGAGGCCAAAGGCCTCCCTCAACTCACAACACATAATAAATTATTGTGTTTTTTGGGTTACCCCTCTTTTGGAGAGTGTCTCCTTTTATAGGATTTGAAGGAGTATTGGGTGATTGTTGATGTCTATTCATCTTCTAAATAGTTGGCCATTATGTAGAATACCAAGGGTTTAGCCATTCATGTAGAAGCTCAAGGGTTTGGTCATTGATGTAGAATGTTAAGAGTTAGTTGGATGAATAAAGATAACTTTTAACATGGCTATTTAAGAGTGCCATTGAATGAAAAAACTTCATGGAAGAAGTTCAATAGTCTATGACGAATAATGTGTAATTTATACCCGTAACAGTTACCATTGTTAACTCATTAGAATCTTTCCACACTTCCTCCCCAAATTATCTCCAAATTAAAAAATTTCATGAACCCACTTTTGTATGATCTAAATCAATCAAACTTTATGCTGATAAGATATCCACAAACAGATTTTTTCCATTTCTTATTCGTGCTCTTTTTACAAAAAATAATTAATAAACTTAACAAACTAGACAGAAATGGTATAGTTATCACTTGGACACAAGCTGTTGAAGGACTTTTTGGTCACGCATAAGTACAATAAAGTTACAGTATAATTCAAAGTAAATGGTTGACAATTGATGAGGATCGAACCTTAAGGGGTTTTTCGGAAATTTTGGTAATTGGTATATGCTCAGGAGTGATTTCAGTGGCAAACCTGTAAATAAGTGGTATGTACGCGGAGTAAAACGATGGGTGCACAAATCAATTCCCATGCGGAAATCCTTTAGCGTGTATCCAGACATGTCACACATTTTGCTAAACAATTACATTTATTTATAAGTTTGTCATTCCAGCTGGCAAAGCTTTAAAAGATGATAAGAGACTTGTAAATAAATGTAATATCTTTATCAACATGTGTACAGTGAATAGTAGCACTCAATCCCATGTCCTCGGAGTTCTTTTTGGGAGATGCTATGCAAACAAACCTAATTGTTCAGTACACTAACAACGTATTTACAAATTTGTCATTCAAAATTTACAGGGGTACCATTGAAACTTTTCATCTTTTTAATTCTTTAACACCATCCAAAGTTTATAGTTGTACCGCTGAAAACTTTGTAGCTAGCTGTTACGTGCACCTACTGTTTTGCTCTGTGCACGACAGCTTTAATTTATGTATCGATTGTAGGATGAGCCGAATCATGTTAACCCAAAATATGTCGATCAAGCAGAAAAAACCCGAAATATGCCGATCGAGCAAAAAAAACTTTGGGAAAGAACGGTAATTTTTTTGAAGAATGATTTAGGACACGAACATTAAAATTTTTACTCAATGAACATGCAAAGTTTTTGCTCAATGAAAAAATCTAGTTGCGGTGAGTGCATCAATTTTTATTCAATGCAAACAACAAGCAAAAATTTTGCCTGTTGTATGCGGTGAGCAAAAATTGAAGCAACGAACACAATTACTAATCGTGCACAACGGGTAGCGTGTCTTCAGCTGTGCGAAAATTTTTATGTTCATAATTTTTTACTCAATGCGCACACCAGCCAAAAATTTTGTCTGTTGAGTGAAGTAATTTTGTTCTCAGCTTATTTACTCACCGCACACAACAAAATTTTTGACTGTTGTAAGCATTGAGTAAAAATTATTGTATAGATAAAATTACGCAACACGCACAACATGCAAAATTTTGGCATGTTGTGCGCGTTGAATAAAAATTGGTGTACAGAAAAAATTACTCACAACGCACGCAAGCCAAAATTATGCATGTTGTTCGCGATGAATAATTTTTTCTGTGCCTCAATTTTTACTCACATCGCACGACAGACCAGTAATTTTTATTCAATGTGCACAACATGCAAAAATTTTGTATGCACACAACAAGAATTTTTTTTGCATGTTTTGTGCTGTGAGTAAATTTCTCTTTGCAACATTTTTATTCACAGTGAACAACATGCAAAAATTTTATATGTTGTGCATGGTGAGTAAAAGTTAAAGTAGATATCAAAATTAGTTAACGCACACAACATGCACAACATCAAAAAAATTTCATGTTGTGTGTGGTGAGTAATTTTGCACTCTGCTTTAATTTTTGCATGTTGTGTGTGATGAGTAATTTTGCACTCTGCTTTATTTTTTAATCACCGTGCACAATATGTCATTTTATGTCATGTAAGATGGGGTATTTCTGTTATTTTCGAAAAATTAAAGCAGTGTGCATAGATCAAGATGGTAGGTGCGCGTGTCAACTCCCAAATTTTTATTCTCCGCATCCGCCTTTCCCCGAGGCCACCCCTCCCTCTAGCACAGCCACTCCTCTCTTTTCCTCGCCAATCAGCTCAGCTCACGTCCAAGATTTCCAGTTTAGGTTAGTTTTCATTGTTTTTACCGCTCTTTTGGATCGTAAATTGATGCTATTGTTTAAACGAGAATTTTCCTGTAAATCGGTAGTCTGGAGGCCCGGGTGTCGTGGCTATCACATGAGACGGAGATGACCCTTGGGGTCGATCGATGGCGTGTTCGCTAGAGCGGGAAGGCGCGGATCTGTTCTTTGGCATGCCGAGGGGTAGCCTCGGCGGGACGACAACCTTCGGGATCGGTTGAAGGCGGGGTCGCTCGGTGAGGGACGCGCGGATCCTCGCTTGTCAAATGGTAGCCTCGGTAGAGCGACGACCTATTGGTGGTGGAGATGAGCGGGCTCTGGGACGAGGGCGCTTGGCTCCGGTTGGGAAGACGCGAGGGGTTGCCTCGGCGTCGCTGGATTTCCTGGACCTGAATAGACGAGGGAGCTCGTCAGGGGGGTCAGACCTTGGTTCCGACCAATTCCCCTCCGATGCCAAAGTCAGATCTGGACTAAGAGATGCTCGGTGGGATCGGCCTTGGTTCACGGAGAGACCAAGCGCTGATCCTTGGACCGAGCTATGGAGGAGAAATATCTTAGGTGGAAGAAGGTGTAAGAGTGGGAATGAGATACCATTGTTGTTGATCACGGAGATCCGCCCCCTTTTGGATGACGCCACCCCCTCTCCTCATATAGGCGAATCATCCTAATAATGTGCCATGATGTGGCATCATGGCCGCCATTCATGGGGACGTGCAAATGGGGGAAGTGTTGACCCCCACTAATTGCGCTCCTCTTGATGATGGGATGAATGTCATAAAGGTGGCCATGATGGCTGGAGTGATGGCCTTGGGCGGTTGCCATAATTAGCGAGCCATGATGGCTAGAGAGTGATGACCATTAAGTCGGGCCATAATTAGCGAGCCATAATGGCTGGAGAGTGATGGCCATTAAGTCGGGCCATAATTAGCGAGCCATGATGGCTAAAGAGTGATGGCCATCAAGTCGGACCATATTTTCCTCCACTATTGAATTGGGCAGTCTGTTGGGCCTTCGTCTTGGGTGGAGAAGCGCGACCTGCTCGTGAGATCTTTGGGTCAGGGCCCAAGGCCGTAGTAGGCTGGTTGACTGGTCGTAGTTGGTCTGGCTCTTCCGGGCCCAGTCAAAATAGTCATATCAATTGCCCCCATCTTCCGAGCTCTACCGTTGTTGAGGTGGAGGTCGGGAGATGTAGTATAAGGGGTAGAAGTGGCTCCTTTTATAAAGTTGGTCCGCCTTGCGAAGTTGGCTAGTGGCGATAGACAGTTGGTCCGAGACTCGTTCGGTGGCGTAGGGAGTTGCCCCCGACTTACGACCGACGAAGGAGTTTGGTCGGCCAGATGGGGGAGTTGCCCCCAGACTTATTACCGATTTTATTCGTTCGGTGGCGAGGGGAGTTACCCCTCGACTTATGGCCGACGAAGGAGTGGGTCGACTAGCTGGGGAATTTGCCCCCAGCCTTATGGTCGATGGGTCGATTGACCTACTGGAGGAGCTACCACTCAATCTTATGGTCAATCGAGTGATCAGCCTGCTGGGGAAGTTGCCCCCAGCCTTATGGTTGATCTGGTCGGTCCGCTAAGGGAGTTGCCCCAGCCTTATGATCAACGGGTCAATTGGCCTGCTGGGGGGCAGTCCCCAGTCTTATGACCAATCGAGTGATCGGCCAGCTGGGGGAGTTTCCCCAGCATTTGATCTTGACGGTCTGCTAGGGGAGTTGTCCACAGCCTTATGATCGACGGGTCGATTGGCTAGCTGGGGGAGCTAGTCCCAGTCTTAGGGTCAATCGAGTGATCGGCCAGCTGGGGGAGTTGCCCCCAGCCTTACGGTCGATCGTTCGTTCGGTTGCAAGGGGAGTTGTCCCTCAACTTACGGCCGACGTAGGAGTGATTGGCAAGCTGGAGGAGTTTCCCCCAGCCTTACGGCCGATCGTTCGTTCGGTTGCGAGGGGAGTTTCCCCTTGACTTATGGCCGACGAAGGGGTAAGGACCTTGTGAAGACTTCCGAAGATTCCATGGTAGCGCTTTGCAACTACTTCGTCCAGCTTGGGTGGATGCAGGAGATGTTCAGCAAGCGGGGACCCAGCAGCACTGTCGGAGGAGCGGTCTGGATGCTCAGACTCGGACGGTGGTGCTTTGGCCAGATCGGCTCAGCCACGGTCGGAGGAGCGGTCTGGATGCTCGAACTCGAATGGTGGTGCTTCGGCCAGATCGGCTCAGCCATGGTCGGAGGAGCGGTCTGGATGCTCGGACTCGAACGGTGGTGCTTCGTCCAGATCGGCTCGGCCACGATCGGAGGAGCTGCTTGGTTGCTCAAACTCAGACGGTGGTGCTTTGGCCAGATCGGCTCGGCCATAGTCGAAGGAGCTACTTGGTTGCTCGAACTCAAACGGTGGTGCTTTGGCCAGATCGGTTCGGCCACGGTCGGAGGAGCTGCTTGGTTGCTCGAACTCAGACGGCGGTGCTTCGGCCTGGCTTGCGAAGAGAGCTCAACATGGCTGGAAACTCGTCTTTGAGCTCGGATTATGCTGGAACAGATGGGTGCCTGGACTCCTCCATATGCAACTCCTTTCGCGCCTGACCGTGGGCCAATTTAGTCGAAGAGCCGAACCATCCTCATCTGTAGCGAAATCATCTTCAATGTCACTAGAAGCTCAGCCAATAAATTCGACTGAACTTCTAAAGAATCAACTCTAGCATAAGCTTTTTGCTCGCCCCGGGTGAGCGCATCGGGAAGAGGTGCATGCCTCGGCAGCTCTTCCTGAGGCGGTCCGAGCTTTGGGAGCTTGGTTTCGTTGTTGGTACGGAGTCCTCGATCGGTCTCCACCTTGTGCTAGCAGTAGATGTGAAGTCCACGAACCGAGCAAGCCCGATCCCAGCCCAAGACTATCAAGTACGATGACGTGTTCCCCGTGGTCCAGGGCGATCTTGCAAACGAACTCCTGAAGCCACATAAAGCTGCCATGATGCGGAGCGCTGAAAAATATGTGATGGGATGGACTCCGAAGAGTGGTTGGGCATCACTAAGAAAGAATGGGACGTGCTTGTCCGCTAGTGAAGTCGAAAACATCTCAGGTGCAATCGGCCTTAGCTTCATGCCGAACCGTCTGAACCCCCATCGTCGCTTCGTTGAGATGTCGTTACTTCCGATCAGGTGGAGGAGGATGGCGATGCAGGACTAGGCAGCGAAGGCGCAGACCTCGTCCGGACTGGAGGGAGTCGATCCGATGGTCTTGGTTGGGAGCGCCAGCTTGGCGGTGGTTATGCAGAGGTTGAGGAGGCGTGCTGACCTTCGTTGAGAAGTCACGCTTGAGGGTGAGCTATGGGAACTAGGCTGAGCTTTGGGGAAATGTTACCGATCTCAAAGTCTGAGTGTGAGGAGGTATGATGGGCGGCGACATCTGCACTTGTGTAGGATCTAGGCGCAATACGATGGCGTCAAGACTGGGCTCGCGAAGCCGTCGGTGATGGTGGAGTAGGTGACCAAGTGTTTTGAGGACGCCACGAACCTTCCGGGCTGATGCTTACATTGCCATAAGGATTGTTGCTTCGTCGGTAACTTTCTTGATCTCTGGACCTCGAGGTAGAGTTGAGATTTGGCGAGAGCTTGTCTACGGTCGAGCACCTTATCCCCCTTACTTGGAAGCGAGATTTCAGTCTCAGCAATGTGAATTCTTCAAAATTTGACCCCATCAACATATATCCACCATTGAAGGAGCAGGCGAGGAGAGGGGAGCGGATCAGGTAAGCGACGAAGGGAGTTCGCTCGGTAGATGTGAGACAAGCCCCCTGTAGGTCGATAGAGGAAGGCCCAAGCTTGGTCGGAGTGGCCTCTCAGCATGACTACCAGAAAAGTACGACATCGAAAGCTTGGTAGGCTCGGACTGAGGTAGGCATGTATTCCCAGTAGAACCGATACTCCGATAAGCTCGATGGGGGTGTTTCTAATGGATCAGTAGCTCGGTTCGCCTGCCAGGGGCTGAGCTTTGGCTGATCGAAAAGAGATGGGCACAACCGGTTGGACGAAGGTGATCTCAACTGGGTTGGGCAAGACAGGTTTCGTTGGTCTGTTGAAGAGTAAGGGGCCGACAACCTCGCGGCTGTAGATGAAAGCCTTCGATCATTAGGTCACTGCTCGAGCAGCAGCCCGCCACTGATGCTTACAAGAGCTTCACCAAAATGGCTCATCACCGGGCCACCATCTTTCTCCTCTGCGAGAATTACAACAGAAACCAAAAATTGTAATTGTGTTTTGAGGGAGATAAAGATAATGAGAGAGGATCTCAGGCTTCCAGAGTCCTTCGAGAGCAGTGCTTTGCTTGCTATCGACAAAATGTCAAGGATTGAGGTGACGGAGCCTGATCATTTCATGGCGGGAGGCATTGTTCGAACGGAGCTCGGCTCGCTCGGTACATAGGCTCGGACGATCGGACGGGCTTCGAGCCTGGAGACCGGAGTTCGGCTTGCTTAGTGTGGGGGCTCGGATGGGATTCGAGCCTAGAGATCGGAGCTTGGCTCGCTCGCGATACTGAGGCAGGGGTCTGGTTGGATCGGCAGGATCGACAGACCTGGATGGATCTGTGATAGTGTTGCTCCACACTCTCGTCATGCACGACGCCGATGACGACCATTCATTCTCCTTGTCTTTTGAAACCCGTCCATCTAAAAGGTGCAAGCTTTCCCCTCAATTCCTCCAGCTCCAACGGTGGAGTCTTCTCCCAAGCAGCGACCCAAAGAACAGCTCCTCGTAGGGAACTCCTCCCACATGTGACTCTTTGGCACAGAGGTTGAGGAAGTTGTCGTTGACGGAGGAGGTCTTGCGTCTTTGACAATCTCGTGTTATTCGGGTAGATCACCGCATCGTAGCCTGTGATCTTGCCGCTCCCGATGATGTGGACGGCCGATGGGGTGAAACGCACTGGTCGGCCGATGTGGACGCCTCCATTCGCTCGGCCGATGTGGACGGCATTCCAAACGCCCAGTGTCGCCGTCAATTTTCGTCCAGGGGATAGTGATGGGCGATGGCAGGTCCGGTTTGGCTAACGTGGCTGCCAATCAGAGGCATGACCTTCGTGGCTACCAACGACAGTAGATGACAACCCCCATTGATGTGTTACACAAGCATGGATCTGAGAGATGTGGGGTGTCCAGATCTGGCTAGATTGGGGTCTTCGAGTTGAAGCTGAGGGTGGTGAACTTGAGGGGGATGCCTCGGGACAGAGCGGTAGAAGGAGAGCTTCCTGATTCCCCCTCGATTACCGCGGGTCGTGTTTGCCTCGGGACTGAAGGCGATGGCAGCGATCCAATCTGGGGGGAAGCCAGATCCACAGGGAGCAGATTGACTTCCGACGCCTGGGATTGGCTTTCCAAGATTTTAATCAGTGGAACGAATCATTGTCGACGTGGTTAATGACGCGGGTGTTAATTCGTTCCCACAGACGGCGCCAATTGTTTACGGGTGAATTTTCCCATAAATCGGTAGTCTGGAGGTCCGGGTGTTGTGGCTGTCACGTGAGACGGAGATGACCCTTGGGGTCGATCGATGGCACATTCGCTAGAGCGGGAAGGTGCAGATCCATTCTTTGGCGCGCCGAGGGGTAGCCTCGGCGGGACGACAACCTCTGGGATCGGTTGAAGACGGGGTCGCTCGGTGAGGGACGCGTGGATCCACACGTCGGCTTGCCGAAGGGTAGCCTTGGCAGAGCGACGACCTCTTGGTGGTGGAGATGAGCGGGCTCGGGGACGAGGGCGCTCGGCTCCGGCTAGGAAGACGCTGAGGGGTTGCCTCGGCGTCGCTGGATCTCCTGGACCTAAATAGACGAGGGAGCTCGTCAGGGGGGTCGGACCTTGGTTCCGACCAATTCCCCTTCGATGCCAAAGTCAGATCTGGACTAAGAGATGCTCGGTGGGATTGTACTTGGTTCGCGGAGAGACCAAGTGCCGATCCTCGGACCGAGCTATGGAGGAGAAATATCTTAGGTGGAAGAAGGTGTAAGAGTGGGAATGAGATACCATTGTTGTTGATCACGGAGATCCGCCCCCTTTTGGATGACGCCACCCCCTCTCCTCATATAGGCGAATCATCCTAATAATGTGCCATGATGTGGAATCATGGCCGCCATTCATGGGGACGTGTAAATGGGGAAAGTGTTGACCCCCACTAATTGCGCTCCTCTTGATGAGGGGATGAATGACATAAAGGTGGCCATGATGGCTGGAGTGATGGCCTTGGACGGTTGCCATAATTAGCGAGCCATGATGGTTAGAGAGTGATGACCATTAAGTCGGGCCATAATTAGTGAGCCATGATGGCTGGAGAGTGATGGCCATTAAGTCGGGCCATAATTAGCGAGCCATGATGGCTAAAGAGTGATGGCCACCAAGTCGGGCCATATTTTCCTCCACTATTGAAGTGGGCAGTCTGTTGGGCCTTCGTCTTGGTTGGAGAAGCGCGACCCGCCTGTGAGATCATTCGGTCAAGGCCCAAGGCCGTAGTAGGCCGGTTGACTGGTCGTAGTTGGCCTGGCTCTTCCGGGCCCGGTCAAAATAGTTTATCAATTGCCCCCATCTTCCGAGCTCTACCGTTGTTGAGGTGGAGGTCGGGAGATGTAGTATAAGTGGGAGAAGTGGCTCCTTTTATAAAGTTGGTCCACCTTGCGAAGTTGGCTAGTGGCGATAGACTGTCGGTCCGAGACTCGTTCGGTGGCGAAGGGAGTTACCCCCGACTTACGGCCGACGAATGAGTTTGGTCGGCCAGATGGGGGAGTTGCCCCAGACTTATGACCGATTTTATTCGTTCAGTGGCGAGGGGATTTACCCCTCGACTTATGGCCGACAAAGTAGTGGGTCGATCAGCTGGGGGAGTTGCCCCAGCCTTACGGTCGATGGATCGATTGACCTGTTGGGGGAGCTACCACTCAGTCTTATGGTCAATCGAGTAATCATCCTGCTGGGGGAGTTACCCCCAGCCTTATGGTTGATCTGGTCGATCCGCTGAGGGAGTTGCCCCCAGCTTTATGATCGACAGGTCAATTGGCCTGCTGGGGGGCGACCCCCAGTCTTATGACTAATCGAGTGATCGGCCAGCTGGGGGAGTTGCCCCCAGCCTTATGATCGACGGGTCGATTGGTCTGCTAGGGAAGCTAGTCCCAGTCTTAGGGTCAATCGAGTGATCGGCCAGCTGCGGGAGTTGCCCCCAGCCTTACGGCTGATCGTTCGTTCGGTTACGAGGGGAGTTGTCCCTCGACTTATGGCCGACGTAGGAGTGATCGGCCAGCTGGGGGAGTTGCCCCAGCCTTACGATCGATCGTTCGTTCGGTTGCGTGGGGAGTTGCCCCTTGACTTATGGCCGACGAAGGGGTAAGGACCATGTGAATACTTCTGAAGATTCCATGGTAGCGCTCTGTAACTACTTCGTCCAGCTCGGGTGGATGCAGGAGCTGTTCGGTAAGCGGGGACCCAGCAGCACTGTCGGAGGAGCGGTCTGTATGCTCGGACTCGGACGGTGGTGCTTCGGCCAGATCGGCTCGGCCACAGTCGGAGGAGCAGTCTGGATGCTTGAACTCGAACGGTGGTGCTTCGGCCAGATCGGCTCAGCCACGATCGGAGGAGCAGTCTGGATGCTCGGACTCGGATGGTGGTGCTTCGTCCAGATCGGCTCAGCCACGATCGAAGGAGCTGCTTGGTTGCTCGAACTCGGACGGTGGTGCTTCGGCTAGATCGGCTCGGCCACGGTTGGAGGAGCTTCTTGGTTGCTCGAACTCAGAAGGTGGTGCTTCGGCCAGATCGGCTCGGTCATGGTCGGAGGAGCTGCTTGGT
>JAULAV010004749.1:0-50001 GCA_030789695.1 Scilla litardierei | reverse complement strand
TTAATTCCCTTTTCTTTGGAAGACATGGTCAGGCATAAGTATCAGCCGATCCTGAGCTGCGAGATGCCTTTCGTGCCTCTCTTTAGATGGCTGAAGGTAGCACATCGCCTTGACCGGTAACCCATCAAGAGAGGAGCTAGGTTAAGGTTGTCGAGAGCTCGGCCCAAATAACCCGAAACTTTCATGAGAAGGCCACTGGCTTAAAAAGAAAAAGAGTTTGCACCTTGGTCGAAGCTGAAAAAGTCAAAGAAAAGAAAAGGTGAGGTGAGGCCACTCTCCTAGGCTTAACTCTTCCAGATGTTGATGTATCCGAGCCCAGTTATGGTCTCTAATTATGCTAGGGCCCCGACCCATGTAGAACCTTCAAGTAGGTCAACACCATCTTCTGACTCATGAGATTATAGTGATACATGGCTGTGGGGAGTTCTCCACCCTTCAGAGCCGCTAGCCAATGGGATTCCTCTTGAATTTAGGTCGATTTTATTGACGGACAAGTCACCTCAGGCCCATCTTGAATATCCTAAAGAAAGACTCCACAAGTTCACTTTCCCCGTGGGGGTGGGGGAGTCAGCCTTCATGAATTGCGGGGTGGCCTCGCGGCTTGTTGAAAATTCAATCCTTCCTTGGGATCGGGCTATTTTATGGAAAATCGATTATGAGAGACTGATCAACTTCATGGTCTTGCATAGTCATCATGTTGGTGTCCTCCTTTCTTCCTTAAGGATGCTGGGTACCAGGTCTGATTTTTCGTTTTATATGGTAATATACAAATGTACTCAATTTTATGCAGAGCTGCGATGTACCTCATCGGTGGTGGCCAACTACGAGGCAAATTTAGCTCAAAAGTGATGACTAGTGACTTTTACTGAGAGGGCCATCGATAAGGCAAAAGCCTTGATGTAAAAATCATCGCGTCAAGTCACCGAGCGTACTTCTCAAGTTGAGGAACTAGAAAAAGAGCATGCCATGATGAAGATGACCGCTGAGAATGAAGTGGCACTCATGAAGCATGCTGAGGAACAACTGCTTGCAGGGAGGAATAAATGGGAGGATGAAGAGGCCGATCTTCGAGCCCAGTTTGCCAAGATGGAGGAGGTTGACCCTTCGAATAATGTCGCTGAGTCTGTAGAGCGGTATAAAGAGGCCTTTGGTTTGGGAATTGCTGCACTGGCTTTTCGAGATGTAAACGAGAGATTCAGTAGGAGTACCCCAATTCTGGGGTTCACTTTGATCAGTTGAAGTTAATGTTTGACGAAGAGCCTGACGAAGATCATGATGATACCCTGGCCAAGGAAGTTGTCGCGGTGTCCTCGAGGAGTCGATCATCTGACACTATTGCCTCATGAATTTATTGCTCATTTTCTTTCTTTTGTATACATGCACTGCCCTTTTGCATTCTGTAAATAAAATTGATTTTATCAAAAGAAACGAAAGCTTAACTTCTTATGGAGTACCTTGAAGATAGGAAATTATTATGTTGTAGGACATAACGTCGCCTGCATGCCCCCTCAATGACTTGGGCCCATACATTGGTAGGATGTAGAGCATGTACTGTTGAATAACGACTTATGACCTAATCAGATAGCCTCATATCCCCACTTAGTAGAGTAGGGAGTACGTTTTCCAATCATGTAGCTAGCTTGGCCTCTGAAGGAGTGGCCAAGAGCCCACGAGGACATGGGAGTGTTCATCCCCGATCGTATAGCTAACTCGGACTGTGAAAATGGGGGCCCCAATCATATAGATGTAGCATGCGAGGGTGTGGATAGGTTATCCCCGATCATATAGCCAGCTCGGCCCATGATGACAGGGCCCTAAATTGTATAGCTGAGCAGCACGCGAGGGTGTAGATAGGTCATTCCCGATCGTATAGTCACGTCGGCATGTGAGGGAGGGACCCCCAATTGTATAGTCGAGAAGCATGCAAGGGTGTGAATAGGTCGTCCCCGGTCTTATAGCCAACTCGGTCCGGGAGGGAATGTCCCTTGATGGTGTAGCCGAGGAGCCCACGAGAGCAAGGGAGGGTTCATTCCCAAATGTATAGTTAGCCGAACCCACGAGGGCAGGGTCTCCGATCGTACAAGGGTGCTAATTGGTCATCCTCGATCATATAGTTAGCTAGGCCCGTGAGGAAGAGGCCTTCGATCGTATAGTCGAGCAGCTGATTGCACTCGAGGGCATGCACGATCCAAGTAGGATGCACACGTCCTCCTCCCAAGAGAAGGAGTGTCCAATGCAATATAAACCCGTGAGTACGGGGTCGAATCCACAGAGACAACTCGTTTCACAATCACAATCTCAATTGGTTAAGGAAAGGCTAAAGGTGTTGGTACAACCAACTAAACTAACAAGTGTAGTGTGAGGGAGTGTGGTGGTAACACGGTCGAGCCAAGCCTAAGGTAGGTAGGGTGGAGACCAAAGTGTGGAGCTAGTCAAGCAAGGAGAAGTGTGTGGAATGAGACATCATTATTTTTGTGGGTTGATTAGCAATAGGTTCATCTCAAATGAATCCACCCTCGCATCCACTTCAAGGTATGCGGGGTAGTGCACGTTGGTAATGCCCTTAAGGCACACCGCCGTTCTACGGCCCCACCAAGGATAATGCACGATTCATTCGTGTGTTGATTAGTGGGTTGGAATACCTAACAATAACTCGTGAATCGATCCTTGCATCCGTGTCAATAGGATGCACGGATCGTGCACGTAGGTGTACGTGACCCTTAAGGTACACCACCGTTCTACGGTCCCACCAAGGGTGGTGCACGACTCAATGAAATTTAGGGCACAACCCATCAATCAACATTACTAGCATCCATTTCAAGGTATGCTAATCCAACTAAATGCAAGGTATGAATCATCACTAATCAAGCTCACAAACACTAGCTAATCCCAATTCCACACACTATTGGCTCTAGGCCATCATAATGATGACAAGATGATAAACATTAATGAGTATTCATTACAAGCCACTAAGCAAACAATTATCCAATGAATCTCACTTTCATTCAATAACCATTCACAAATATTCATACAAATCAATAGAAACCAATAGCTACAAGAGAGGGGAAGAAATCACCAAATGGAACCCTAGAACCCCAAGCTTTCCCTCTCTTGCTCCTCCTCCAAGCTCCACCAAGCTCACAATGGCCTCCAAGCCCTAACCCTAGCTCTTGGGAAGAAGATGGGGCTCTCCTAGCCCCAATAGAACATTAAAAACAAGAGGATCCCCTCTGGAATTTGAACAACAGCCTAAAACCCCAAATTCACGGTTTTGGGTCGCTATCGGGCTTGCAGGTCGGGTTTCTTGCGCCCGAACCGCCCGCAAACGCACTGCGTGCGTGCTTCAACGAATTTGGGCCGGGTTGAAGACCCGACCCGCTTTTCGGTCCGCTGGCCGCCTCATTGGCGGGCGAAACCTCGCAAACACAAAGAGCGGGCCGGCCCGCTTGCAGGTCCGCAGGCTGCATCATTTGCGGGCATAAAGCCCGCTTTAAATCAAAGGAAAAAGGGGGCACGTGCGGGGCACGTGCCCCCGCTGCTCTTCAGCTCACTATAGCGAGCAGGCGGCTGGATCGGTGCCACGGGGCATCGCGGGATCGCGCCACGTGGCGCCCCTTTAAAATCTGTTTCCCATATTAAATAATGCAATTCTCCTTCAAATAATTCACCAAAAATATCCAGAAATACCAGAAAAATCTCAGAAAATTCTGGAAAATCCCCAAGACTCCCAGGAGTATCTGAAAAATAGGAGAATGAGAAATTATTCCATATAATGCTGTTTTGTGGAAAGAATGCAAACAAGCTCTAATATGAAACATAAAGTGATAATACACTTAAGAGATCAAGTTTAAGTATAATTCTTAGCACAAAATAGGGGTAGTTAGGGGGTATAAATATACACTTTTCACCATGAATCACACCCCCAACTAGCATTTTGATCGTCCCTAGCAAAATAAGCGACAAATTTGGTTTAAATGAAAAACAAGCACCAAACTCAAAATATTATTATGGCATAATCCAAATGTTATTTCCAAGTGATTTCAAAGTCAATATACATAATGTATGAAAGTAAATAACAAATGACATCCTCCTTAATCCAATTCCAAGAAAAGTAAGGAAATAAGCACCGTATCACATTCATTAGGATATATTACAATGTCATAGTTTCCAAAATTCAAGGAAGTGCCCAAAACAAAAGAAATTTCCTCTAAGTTGTGGGAGTTGAGATTGCATTACTCATGTAGCTTATTCATTCCATTATTCATTCATTTTTTCTTTTTCTTTTCTCTTTTTTTGTATTCTTTTTGTTTTAGTATATTTATGTTTATGTTTTGCATTCACGCAACAATGCTATGAAATGCAAACACGGCCACATTTGCATACATGCGATAACCCTATATAAGCAAAGGGATGGAATGATCCCCTAAATCTCATCTTTGGCGTCCTCCCCAATGTTTCGTGGGGGCATCGGGTACTCAGTTTGATTAGAAAAACCATTCGCTTATAAAGCTCTCTTTCTCATTCTAAACATGAATTAACAACTCATCCACCCACTCCTTAGGAGAAAAACAAAACATACACCTTTGGCCACATCCTACCCAATCAAAAAATAAGCCATTCATTCCAATTCCTGCAATCACTTACACCAAACTATTCCCAAAGTTATTTCAAAGAGAGTATCACAACATATAAAATGATTTCATACATGGCAATTAACATTTGACTCCAATATGGAAAAGAAATTAAAACATGCCAATCAAACATCTCTAAATTTGATACCAAAATAATAATCCGAAAAAATTGCATGGCATTAAGCTTGTAGGGACTAAGCAAAAGAAATGTGATGAATGAGGCGTCAAAAAGATATGCTCAAAATGAATGAATGATGACGACGCCGAATGAGAATTTTTTATTAACATCAAAATTTTCATAACTACCCAAAACTAGCATCCAACTTCATAGTTCACTCCTCCAAACTAGATATGAGCATTGTCCTCAATGGTTGAAGTGAAACTAGATATTATTCAACGATGCTAGATGGAAAACACACATACTAAAGCAAGTATGCAAGAGCAAACTAAACTAACTTTTTATTTTATTTTATTTACACTAAGTAAAGGAAAGAGTACACCTTAGCAAAAGACGGATCTCGAATATGTAATGGTGGTGGCAACTTCTCTATCATATCCTTTCGTTCCTCAGCCAGATGCTTTGGAAACGAAGCTCATCCAGCTTCCTTGGATCCTAGCAACACAGCTCCCAGCGTCTCCCTAGAATATGCTCATGTGTCCTACGGGAGACAAGCTGTGTCAATCCAATGAAAATAAGTAAGACTTCCAATGAAGGAAGTACAAAAAGGGTCGTCATCATAAAAATAAGGATATGAATATATATGACGACAATCTGAATCTATGATGTATGGAAATGAAGCATGAGATTCAGAAATGATAGGAAAAGTGTGATGAGAACTTCCCTGAATGGCGATGCTATCGCCTGGCTGATGCGACTCCTCTGGAGGAGAGTGAAATGGCTGCAGGGGCAAGTGTGGAGGAGAAGACAGTGCAGGCTCAATGTAGATCATCTCGCAATCACTGTCTCTTGTCGAATCCTCGCCCTCGAAGGTAATGGCCTCTGTAGTCATCCCTGTACTCTATGGTCCACCCTGAATATCATCGTCCTGGATGATGGACTGGTGGATGTCCTGAGCTGTCTGAAGTGATGGCTGTTGAACTGAATCTGTATGGAGGGAGGGCTCGAGATCCAAAGTAGTCTATAGGCTGTATCCCGTGCACTCATCCTCCTCAATACCACCGTAGTAAACCATCACAGCAGTCCACCTAAGATGCTCGCACACCTCCAGCTGTGGTAATCGATTAGAAGGGCAATGTGACTCAGGCACTCCGATGTCATCTATCTCGCTCTCGCCTGGACACATCTCCATCTCATCCTCACCACCAACCTAACGAAACTGCATCGTGTCTCCAACATGGGTGACACACACTCCATCATCCATCTCCTCCTAATCCTCAATATGAAATCTCTCAACGTCCTCTACTTGGCTCTCATGCAACCCAATATCTTGTTCTACTAGGTATCCTATGGGGTCGCAAGAAAAAATAGCCCAAATATGGCTCCTCAAACTGACACTGGACCTGCTGCTCTGCACCTGAAGTGGAAACTAGGACTGGCCATCATCCTCATTTCAAAGTGACGACTCTCCTGATGGCGCAGTCTGCTCCCACTCTGCAGTGTCCCTCAGGTACAACCATGCATCCTCTATAGTGTATGCAAATAAGTCTCCACTACTGCTCATCTGCACAAAGTCTCGTGACGACAGCTGCAACCCTGTGTAGAAAATCCGAAGTAGATCCTCTGCGCTTATAGCATGGCATGGACACCCAAGCACTAAACCATCGAACCTCTCCAGAACCTGATAGTAAGTCTCACCGTCAAACTGGAAAAAGCTCTCAATGTGCCGCTCAAATACCTGGCGCCTCTGTACTCGATTCCTGTAATAAATAGGAAAGAAATCTCGAAGGAAATCAGTCTGCAAAAGAAAGCCATGTAGAAAAAGAATCTCGAGGATAAGCATCAAACAAAATCTTTGCATCATCTCTCAAGGTATGTGGGAACACTTTAAAATAAATAAAATCTGCACAAGTGTTCTCATCAAACAAATCCCAAAACTCTTCTCTACACCAATTTTCAAACTTTGGCATAAATGAACTAGGATTTTCCAACCCCATACCGTGAAAGAACGGTGGGAGTTGGGAATCCTCCACATCAACATCGCTAAAGTTTGAAAATGAATCCATAAGAAAAAAATTATATACAAAAGATTTTTAAATAAAAGAAAGAAAGAAAGAAAAACGACTCAAAAAAGTATAAAATAAACAATCAAAAAGACTCAACACTAAGCTGGAAGAACTATACCTAAAGTGTCCAAAACAAACCAAAAATGTGAATGTGAAAACCGTTGTCCCTGGCAACGGTGCCAAATGATTGCACCCGAGGGCGTGCACGATCCAAGTAGGATGCACACGTCCTCCTCCCAAGAGAAGGAGTGTCCAATGCAATATAAACCCGTGAGTACGAGGTCAAATCCACAGAGACAACTCGTTTCACAATCACAATCTCAATTGGTTAAGGAAAGCCTAAAGGTGTTGGTACAACCAACTAAACTAACAAGTGTAGTGTGAGGGAATGTGGTGGTAACACGGTCGAGCCAAGCCTAAGGTAGGTAGGGTGGAGACCAAAGTGTAGAGCTAGTCAAGCAAGGAGAAGTGTGTGGAATGGGACAACATTAGGTTTGTGGGTTGATTAGCAATAGATTCATCTCAAATGAATCAACCCTCGCATCCACTTTAAGGTATGCGGGGTTGTGCACGTAGGTAATGCCCTTAAGGCACACGGCCGTTCTACGGCCCCACCAAGGGTGATGCACGATTCATTCGTGTGTTGATTAGTGGGTTGGAATACCTAACAATAACTCGTAAATCGATCCTTGCATCCGTGTCAATAGGACGCACGGATCGTGCACGTAGGTGTGACCCTTAAGGTACACCACCGTTCTACGGTCACACCAAGGGTGATGCACGACTCAATGAAATCTAGGGCACAACCCATCAATCAAAATTACTAGCATCCATTTCAAGGTATGCTAATCCAATTAAATGCAAGGTATGAATCATCACTAATCAAGCTCACAAACACTAGCTAATCCCAATTCCACATACTATTGGCTCTAGGCCATCATAATGATGACAAGATGATAAACATTAATGAGTATTCATTACAAGCCAATAAGCAAACAATTATCCAATGAATCTCACTTTCACTCAACAACCATTCACAAATATTCATACAAAGTAACAGAAACCAATAGCTACAAGAGAGGGGAAGAAATCACGAAATGGAACCCTAGAACCCTAAGCTTTCCCTCTCTTGCTCCTCCTCCAAGCTCCACCAAGCTCCCAATGGCCTCCAAGCCCTAACCCTAGCTCTTGGAAAGAAGATGTGGCTCTCCTAGCCCCAGTAGAACAGTAAAAACAAGAGAATCCCCTCTGGAATTCGAACAGCAGCCTAAAACCACAAATTCGCAGTTTTGGTCGCTATCGGGCTTGCCGGTCGGGTTTCTTGCACCAGACCCGCTTGCAAACGCACTGCTCGCGCGCTTCAGTGAATTCGGGCCGTGTTGAAGACCCGACCCGCTTTGCGGTCTGCTGGCCACTTCATTGGCAGGCGAAACCCCGCAAACACAAAGAGCGGGCCGGCCCGCATGCCGGCCCGCAGGTTGCATCATTTGCGAGCGTAAAGCCCGCTTTAAAATCAAAGAAAAAGGGGGGCACGTGCGGGGCATGTGCCCCAGCTGCTCTTCAGCTCACTATAGCGAGCAGGCGGCTGGATCGGTGCCACATGGTGCCGCGGGATCGTGCCATGTGGCGCCCCTTTAAAATCCTTTTCCCCTATTTTTAATGCAATTCTCCTTCAAATAATTCACCAAAAATACCCAGAAATCCCAGAAAAATCCCTGAAAATTCTGGAAAATCCCCAAGACTCCGAGGAGTACCTGAAAAATAGGAGAAGGAGAAATTAGTCCGTATAATGCTATTTTGTGGAAATAATGCAAATAAGCTCTAATATGAAACATAAAGTGATAATACACTTAAGAGAGCAAGTTTAAGTATAATTCTTAGCACAAATGGGGGTAGTTAGGGGATATAAATATACACTTTTCACCACGAATCAGCAGCCCATGGGGTTGTTGATAGGTCATTCTCGATCGTATAGCTAGCTCAACCCACGAGGTAGTGGCCCTCAATTACATAGCTAGCTGCCCGAGAGGGAGTGTCCCTGATCGTATATCTGATCAGCCCACAAGGGAATTGACAGGTCGTAGGCAGACCTGTGTAATTTAAAGGAAGCAAAAAGATCGATCATGTTCTCTACATAGAGTACATTTATTGTATGAACATTAGCTCAGCATAATATATGCATTAAAATTGTTGGATCCTGTGGATGGCAAACAACACTAGAAGGCGGGTTGAATAGTGTTGTACAAATAGTAAACTTTTTCGTTCGTTGATTAGCACAATTTAAAAACCTTCTAATGTTGCCTAAGAAACCAAGTAGAGTGATTGATGTGTCCATATTTTCTATCTTTTCATAGCATCATTCCATTACATTTCATGTCATATCCGCATCCAAATCCTACATTTTCTTACGATACTGCAATTCTAACGCCATATTCGAGTTTCGTAGAGTTTTGTAGATTTTCAGGGATTTTAGAGCGATTCGGGACCACTTTTGGATATGGACACATCCAGTATGCCCGTGAGCCCGTTGGGGAAGCTCTACAGGAGTTCGCCGAGGTTCGGAAGCTTATGGGAGGACTGGAGGAGGATTTGGCAAGAGAGAGGAGCTTTTCTGGATTTTTCCCAGGCAACTCGATCGAGCAGTGTAGGCTGCTCGGTCGAGCTGATACACGAATCTAGCAGCTGATAAACGAGCACATCCTACTCGACCGAGTAGCATGGTGACTCGGTCGAGCCGTTTCTATTTTCAAAGATCCATCCCATCAACATCCTGCTCGACCAAGCATGATTTACTCGAACGAGCCAGCAGGCGACTCGACCGAGCAAGGCCTACTCGGGACAAGTAGTCAGAGCGACACTTTTTGAAGGAGCCCGATCCACTGACAGACTCGATCGAGCAAGCGGACTGCTCGACCGAGTAGCCCAGACCCCTTCACCCGAGCAAAGAGTAGTTAATGTGCCTGATCGACCTAGCAGGCGCTACTCGACTGAGTTATTGACTCGGTCGACAGCAAGCGGGCGCAGACTCCTTTGAAGTTAATTTTGTGGGGCCCAGACGCAAGAAGACAGGAGTGGATTTTGGAGAGGAAAATAAAGAGTTTTTGAATTATCATTATAATTTTTAGGGGGACAGCGCTGAGGGAAGAGGAGATCGGAAAACGTTGTAGATCTAGATCGAGGTTTTGAGATTTGAATTGTTCTTGGAGAAAAGATTAAGTTCTTATTGTTTGCTTTGTCTTGGGAACTGCGTGAAAGTTCTTTGGATTTCTATTGGCTGTTTTTCATTCTCATTCGTGCTATGTGAGATCTTAATCCCTCGTTTGATTTTATTGCTATAATGTCTTTTGCGATAGAAATTGCGTTTTTGTGTGTTGTAATCGCTATGTGTGAGTAGTCTCCCCTAGGGTTGATGGGCTAGCCCTAAGACTCTAGGAAAGAGATGTAGATCTGAATATCTAGGTTGTGTTGGGAATAAAGGAGAGTATTTCGGTCGATCCATCCGAATCCCTAGAATAACTCGTACTGAGATCATGCCCACGGTCGGTGGAATTGATGAGCTTAAAGAGTATCTGTAACGGCATGTTTTCAACAACACAACTATTTACGTATTTAACCTATTTTTAAACTTCTAAACTATTTTATGGTGGTTTGTCAGGAGTTTTACGATTTCAAAAATTTCTTATAAAAATATTTTGAAGTACCAGACTAGTTATGGAGTATTTTAGTAAGATCGGATTGCATCAAATACCTCTAAAAGATCTGATATAAATTCATTTTCAGATATTGCTTTTTTGACTGAATGAATTAATTTTCTATTCAAACATTTTCTAAATGTTTTTAAATTTCTGCAGTATCATCCTATGACCATTTAGGGTTCCCCACATTAATTTAGTAATTTTCTGATATCGTTTCGACCTAGAACCCGCAAACCCGCTTTCTAAACGTTTTGGCTTAAAAGTAGTATCCCCGTAGCTCAAACCCTGAAATGGATCTCGTATTCGCGATTCTCGCGATGATACGAACCCGTGGGTATGTTTTCATAATTTTTCGGACATGTTTACTAGTAGGGGCAAAATTGTAATTTCATGTTCCTAAGTTTTTACTAATTACATCTTTCACCTACTTAATTACCTTAACCTCACCTACCCCCCAACTACCTAATCCCGTTACCACCTAACCTAATTACCTACCCACCCACATCTCCTCAGATAAATCCCAACTACCCTTTCTCAACCCTATGTAACTAACAATCCAGGCTCCCTCAAACCTCACACACACTCAATCTCTCTTCCCATTTCATTTTAAACCCATGCCTTTCTCCTTTCAAGCTGTCGCACGAACCCAACCCATTTCGTTCTCAGCTCAAACAAAACCCACACCACACATTTACCCTCTCTCCTCTATTTCCCGTTCGAAATACCCAGGCCATTCGAAATAAAACTCCCCCTCTTACAAATGAACCCACCCCTCTCTCTATCTCTCCTTCGAACCCACGTACGCACGCACACTGTCCCTATCTCTCTTGCTCAACCCCTCTCCGACGGTGGCCTCCGCCACGCCGCCGTGCGACGACCACCCTCCCCCTCGACCCTCCGATGAACCCACCGCCTGGAGTAGCCACCGCCACCAAACGAATGCCGTCTGCTTGTTCCTCGACATCCCGAGGGACCTGCCCGCTCCGCCTTCGTCCGACGAGGCGACCCACCTCGCCTCAAGTTGCGCTGACGTCGCCCGCACCGATCCCCACAGCCGCTCGAGTTCCCTGAGCTCCGAGCTCCGACGAACCCCGCCACTCGACGACTCCACGCCCAACTCGCCTCGCATTTCCACCGCCTCCAGCCACCGCCTCCAGCCACCGCCTCCGCCCCCGACCTCGCCCCGCCTCCGTGCTCTGCCGCAGTCCCGTCACCGCCCTTGCCGTCCGACGTCGACAGCGGACACGCCCCCATGCAAAAGTAAGGTGAACGAATGAAGAACGGGATATAATTCTCGATGGCAGTCTCGTAATTATGAAGTAATTTCCTATTTACGTATTTTTAATTAATTAATAAATGGGTATTATGATTTTAAATCCATAACTTAAAATATAAGCCCCAGAAAAATGTGAGACTAGCTCCAGAAAATCGAAAATAATATTCTGGACCCAATGGCACTAGTTTCATCTCAATCAGATGCTTAGTTTTTCCAGAAAAAATTTTTAAGCCTAAAACTTAAATAAGTCTTTTTCACTTTTAAATCCGTAACTCCTTAATTTCACGTACACTGATATGTGATAAAATTATATGTTATAGTAATCTTCGAGACGGTCGTTTTGACTGCTCATTCAAGTAATTCTGACTAGTATTTCATCCAGAATAAATGTTTGAATAAATACGTTACTAATTGGAAAAATAGTTTTAAAGTTATTTTTGAGCTTCTAAAAATTATAAAAATTACCAGAGACTTCTGAAAAATATTTTCTCTTGCAGTAAAATTATTTCTAACATATCTAGCTTATATAAAAATTTAGAATCTTTTTCAGCTATGTTTCAATCAGTTTAAAAATCAAAACGATCAGGTTAATAAATAGAAATGGTGTATTCTTTAACCAATCGTTTCTTGTGTTTGCAGGTACCAATTCTCGTGCACCAGCATCTTTATAACGCCGATCTCAATTGTAAGTCACTCTAATTCTAATTTTAGAAGTTAAGACAGTATAAAAACATGAACTTAGGATGCTTATAAATAGTCTCAGAACAACCGTTGATTCTAACTAACTTCAAATGAGTTTCTTCAATTGCACGTAAACTTATAACTCTCGTTTATACTTGTCTACCATGTTTTGATGCTCATCACTTGCAAAACTACGCATACTCTTTGTGTACACTTGTGGAATGATTGCTCATGGACACATCACCTGCTACATGCCATTTACTACTCAGTAAATGATAACGAAGTATCGTATGAAATGTCATGTATGGAACATCTTGTGAAACATCTTGTGGAATATCCTGTGGAATATCCTGTGGAACATCTCGTGGAACATCATGAAAGGAACATGTACTAGATTCACATGACACATCACTGTGGTTTGGGGAAACTCATAGTTTGAGAGAGTGCGGGAGTGACTGGAGTTCAATCTACATGTCTAGCTGCCTGGGTTTCGGCATCCTGTCTAGCTGCCTGGGTTTCGGCAAACATATATGCTGCTCGCCAGCATCCTGTCTAGCTGCCTGGGTTTTCGGCATTCGTCTTGGTAAGCGCACCCGGGCAAGAGATGAACTCAATGATCACATATTGTACTCTCCTACTTGAGTCATGTAGTTCTACTATAGCTTGTGTGATCACCTCTACTTTACGCATTACTCGCACTTTACCTACTACACCTGTGCAGCCACCAGTACTTTACTTCACCTGCTTAGCCTGCTTTACTACCTTGCTGCCTGTTTGTTTTACTCCACATGCCTGTTTACTTTACTATTGATGTTACTTTACCTGCTTTAATACCATGTCATATATGCCAAGTCATCATTGCTGCTCTCATACTTTATTTATTTTACTTGCATATATGATTGTTATTCTTTTACTTTTCGAACGTAGTTAGTTCCATAGTCTGTTCATTCACATGCTTGTACACAACTTTTATTACTATTGCTAGAATTGTTGTGACTTACCTACGGTTCCATCTCAGTGGCACCGCAGACGACAGACATATGGAGGTAGATGCTCTTGAGTTAATAGCACCAGAGTTCGACCCTGAGATCACAGCTTTCAGTTTTATTTTTCACTATGTACTTTCTTTCTTTCATGTCTTATTGTTGGAAAATTTGTATAGTATGGATTGTAATAATTGGACACTATTTGGGTATTTTTGTACATCTCTGCATCGTGGCTATTTTGATTTCACTGGTTAACTGCAGGACCTGCGCAAATATCAAATAAGTAACTGGCCCCCGAGAGCGGGTCGTTACAAGTTTGGTGGCCCACGCAGATCCTCTCTAACTACCTCGTGAACAATATAGCAAGATCAGGATGTATAAAATAAAATACTCAAATTAACCTCGAGTACGGGGTGTCTCGAGTGTTCACCTGTATTGGATATACGGGTGAAGCGTCCTTATTACCATCTTCATCAGGTCATCCTTACTTCCTTTGAACTCTTAACCCCTTGCTTAGGAACTCGTGTTCCATTCTTGGTTATACCCTCCCTAGTAACCTCTTTTGCTAGCAGTTATAGTTATTTTTCATTGGTTGAACCATCTACCCACTTCATCACCTTTCCTTCTGTTGATGATGGTACACCTATAAATGATAAACTTCCTTCAATGGACCATGATCCGGTCAATGTGCTTGGCTAATTTTGTTGGATCACCCTAGCTAGACTGGAGTAAGTGATCCTGGTTTAGTCACCTCCCTGGCCGTGTCTGCTGGACCACAAGGACGTGAATCATGATTATGTAACGCCATCGATCTTCATCACTATCACCCTTTCTTTAGCTAACGATGGCCTTCTGATCATTCTTATAATTCTTCCTAATCGCGTTTAGTTCACCTGACCTCTAGCTACGTCTATTTTAAGGAGGGTAGCATTCGATTTTCGATCACCAGAAGTTCGAGTTCGACAACGAAAGTGAATAGAAGGACGCTCAGAATTATTGGAGGATGGTGCTAGAGAAATTGAGACAATCCAACCCAAGACGTGTAAGCTGATGCCGCTACTCCTTCATCTTTCTTGAACTCGTCTTCTTCTTCTATCTGAGCCTTTTTTACTTGAGACTAGCCATAGAAGCTATGGTGATGTCAATAGTATGTATTCATATATAACATCTCTTGTTTTCTTGATGCTATAATATCACATTTCGTGTTATTTACAACATAACTTACTAGATTACTATCTTTTCTATCATTTATTTGCTTGAGCTTCTTCATAACATCTATTATTTGTTTCAAAAAGATTTTTAAATTCTGAGGATGGAATTATTTTAAGGAGGGTAGGATGTAACGGCCTGTTTTCAACAACACAACTATTTACGTATTTAACCTATTTTTAATCTTCTAAACTATTTTATGATGGTTCGTCAGGAGGTTTACGATTTCAAAAATTTCTTATAAAAATATTTTGAATTACCAGACTAGTTATGGAGTATTTTAGCAAGATCGGATTCCATCAAATACATCTAAAAGATCTGATAGAAATTCATTTTCAGATATTGTTGTTTTGACTGAATGAATTAATTTTCTATTCAAACATTTTTAAAAATGTTTTTAAACTTCTGTAATAGCATCCTATGACCATTTAAGGCTCTCCACATTAATTTCGTAATTTTTTGATATCGTTTCGACCTAGAACCCGCAAACCCGCTTTCTAAACGTTTTGGCCTAAAACTAGTATCCCCGTAGCTCAAACCCTGAAATGGATCTCGTATTCGTGATCCTCACAACAATACGAACCCGTGGGTATGTTTTCGTAATTTTTCGGACATGTTTACTAGTAGGGGAAAAGTAGTAATTTTGTGTTCCTAAGTTTTTAATAATTACATCTTTCACCAACTTAATTACCTTAACCTCACCTACCCCCCAACTACCTAATCCCGTTACCACCTAACCTAATTACCTACCCACCCACATCTCCTCAGATAAATCCCAACTACCCTTTTTCTAACCCTATATAACTAACAACCCAGGCTCCCTCAAACCTCTCACACATTTCATTTTAAACCCAGGCCTTTCTCCTTTCAAGCTGTCGCACGAACCCAACACATTTCGTTCTCAGCTCAAACAAAACCCACACCATACAGTTACCCTCTCTCCTCTATTTCCCGTTCGAAATACCCAGGCCATTCGAAATGGAACTCCCCCTCTCACAAATAAACCCACCCCTCTCTCTTTCTCTCCTTCGAACCCACGTACGCATGCACACTGTCCCTCTCTCTTGCTCAACCCCTCTTCGATGGTGGCCTCCGCCACGCCGCCGTGCGACGACCACCCTCGCCCCTCGCCTCTCCGACGAACCCACCGCCCGGAGTAGCCACCACCACCAAATGAACGTTGTTCGCCTGCTCCCCGACAGCCCGAGGGACTCGCCCGCTCCGCCTTCGTCCGACGAGGTGACCCACCTCGCCTCCAGTTGCTCCGACGTCGCCCGTATCGATCCCCACCGCCGCCCGAGTTCCCCGAGCTCCGAGTGCCGATGAACCCCACCGCTCGACGACTCCATGCCCAGCTCGCCTCGCGTTTCCACCGCCTCTAGCCACCGCCTCCGCCCCCGACCTCGCCCCGCCTCCGTGCTCCGCTGCAGTCCCGCCACCGCCCTCGCCGTCCGACGTCGACAGCGGACAGGCCCCCCATGCAAACGTAAGGCGAACGAACGAAGAACGGGGTATAATTCTCGATTGCAGTATCGTAATACTAAGTAATTTCGTATTTACATATTTTTAATTAATTAATAAATGTGTATTATGGTTTTAAATCCATAACTAAAAATATAAGCCACAGAAAAATGTGAGACTAGCTCCAGAAAATCGGAAATAATATTCTGGACCCAATGGCACTAGTTTCATTTCAATCAGACGCTTATTTTTTCTATAATAAATTTTTAAGCTTAAAACTTAAATAAGTCATTTTCACTTTTAAATCCGTAACTCCTTAATTTCACGTACACTGATATGTGATAAAATTATATGTTCTAGTAATCTTCGAGACGGTCGTTTTGACTGCTCATTTAAGTATTTCCGACTAGTATTGCATCCAGAATAAATGTTTGAATACATACGTTACTAATTGGAAAAATAGTTTTAAAGTTATTTTTGAGCTTCTAAAAATTATAAAAATTACCAGAGACTTCTAAAAAATATTTTCTCTTGCAGTAAAATTATTTTTAACATATCTAGCCTATATAAAAATTTAGAACCTTTTTCAGCAATGTTTCAATTAGTTTAAAAATCAAAATGATCAGGTTAATAAATAAAAATAGTGTATTCTTTAACCAACTGTTTCTTGTGTTTGCAGGTACCAATTCTCGTGCACCAGCATCTTTATAACGCCGATCTCGATTGTAAGTCACTCTAATTCTAGTTTTAGAAGTTAAGCCATTGTAAAAACATGAACTTAGGATGCTTATAAATAGTCTCACAACAACCATTGATTCTAACTAACTTCAAATGAGTTTCTTCAATTGCACATAAACTTATAACTCTCGTTTACACGTGTTTACCATGTTTTGATGCTCATCACTTGCAAAACTATGCATACACTTTGTGTACACTTGTGGAACGATTGCTCATGGACACATCACCTGCTGCATGCCATTTACTACTCAGTAAATGCTAACGAAGTATCGTATGCAATGTCATGTGTGGAACATCTTGTGAAATATCCTATGGAATATCCTGTGGAACATCTCGTGCAACATCATGAAAGGAACATATGCTAGATTCACATGACACATCACTGGGGTTTGGGTAAACTCATAGTTTGAGAGAGTGTGGGAGTGACTGGATTTCAATCTACATGTCTAGCTGCCTGGGTTTCGGCATCCTGTCTAGCTGCCTGTGTTCCAAAAAACATATATGCTGATCGCCAGCATCCTGTCTAGCTGCCTGGGTTTTTGGCAGTCGTCTGGGTAAGCACACTCGGGCAAGAGATGAACTCAATGGTCACATATTGTACTCTCCTACTTGAGTCACGTATGTCTAGTATAGCTTGCACGATCACCTCTACTTTACGCATTACACACATTTTACCTACTACACCTGTGCAGCCACCAGTACTTTACTTCACCTGCTTAGCCTGCTTTACTACCTTGCTGCCTGTTTGTTTTACTCCAAATGCCTGTTTACTTTACTATTGATGCTTTACCTGCTTTAATACCATGTCATATATGCCATGTCATCATTGCTGGTCTCATACTTTATTTATTTCTCTTGCATATATGACTGTTGTTACTTTTCGAACGTAGTTAGTTCCATAGTCTGTTCATTCACATGCTTGTACACAACTTTTACTACTATTGCTAGAATTGTTATGACTTACCTACGGTTCCATCTCCGTGGCACCGTAGACGACAGACATATGGAGGTAGATGCTCTTGAGTTGATAGCGCCCGAGTTCGACCCTGAGACCGCAGCTTTCAGTTTTATTTTTCACAATGTACTTTCTTTCTTTCATGTATCATTGTTGGAACATTTGTATAGTATGGATTGTAATAATTGGACATTATTTGGGTATTTTTGTACATCACTGCATCGTGGCTATTTTGATTTCACTGGTTAACTGCAGGACCTGCGCAAATATCAAATAAGTAACTGGCCCCCGAGAGCGGGTCGTTACAGTATCTTTGGGAATTAAATAGGAAATTAGTGGATCCAACAAAGGCTCGTGACCATGCCCGGCTCGTTCCTTGAGGGGGTCCACCAACGAACTATATCACTTCATTGACGGTTACCGCCATTGCGTCAATGAGAGCCACCAAGATACCTCAAAATTCTAACCCACGGTAGTGGTATGAGTTGAGAGATCAACCCCCTAAATCCAATGCAACGTAAAGATCCCGTTCTAACATCAACTTCCGACAGTCTTAGCGGTGATCCCTAAGGCCCTAGTTTCTTTTATTATCGAACCAACAATACCATCACCACCAATCTTCTTAAACCGACTGCTACCTCACTCTGAGATCTAAAAATAATCTGAGACCTCAAATACACTGTCACCGTCCCTGTGAGATTCGAAGATCTTATATACTATAATTTGACACTGTCTGCTTGCGGATAGAGCCAAGAGCTGACACCTAGGAACCATACTACGCCTAGCGACTGTGACACCGATAGGTGGAATTTAGGTGTAAGTTCGAGGTGCGTCAAGTTTTTGGCGCCGTTGCCAGGGATGGTTACGGTGTATCTCAGTTTATTTTCATTTTGAAGAGTTTGCTAGCAACTCTCACCATTTCCTTATCTTTCCACCCTTTTCATTCTTTTTTAATTATTATCTTGCTACTTATGGTATTTTTCTGAGCTCTCTTGTGCATGATCACTCGCTTTGGAGCTTTTGATAAAGAATTGTTATTCGATCCTGAAATTGAGAAAACAGAAAGAGCTCTGAGGGCCTCGAATAGAAATCAGACACCATCTGATCAAATGGCAGATAATACCACCGCTCCACCTCGCACCGGGTCCATCCGGGACCATTTGAAACCGAGCTTCGAAAACAATTCCTCCATCTTGAGACTGCAACTGGCAGCAGCGAGCTTCGAGTTAAAGACCGGGCTCATAAATCTGATGCAGCAGGATCCTTCCATGGGCATCCGCATGAAAATCAAAACCATCATATCGACACTTTTCTGGCAAAGTGCGATACATTTAAAGCCAAAGATGTAAGTGATAATGCCATTAAGCCAAGGCTTTGTCCCTTCACTTTGAGGGATAAAGCTTCATATTGGTTACAGGCCTATCCTTCCAACCACTTCACTAGATGGGAGCAACTGGCGCTCGGCTTCGTAGACAAATTCTACCCACCCTCCAAGACGGTGCGGATCAGAGGAGCCATATCTAATTTTAAGCAGCTTCCGCAAGAATCTCTCTACGAAGCATAAGAAAGGTTCAAAGACCTTCAACATCAGTGTCCTCATCATGGGATCCAGTCCTGGGATCTGGTACAAAGCTTCTACAACATGTTGCAACCCAGCACGAAGATGATAATTGATGCCGCCGCACAGGGCGCCTTACTGGATAAATCGCTTGAGGATGCCATTGATCTACTTGAGCATATGGCAGCAAATAACCAATAGTGGAGCGAGGAGTGCACCATTGTCACCAGGACCCCTGAGGTAAAAGCTGTTAGCCATGTCGATTCTCACATTGAAACTTTGTGCAAGCAGGTGGCTAAGATCGAGCAGTGGTTGGATTCAATTCCAACGACTACCAGCGTCCCAGCATACCATCCTGCAGACGAATACGGAGCTTCGTTCCTAATGAGGGACATTATGACGGAGCCAAATCATCTGAGTCAGTACAGTATGTCCAAGGAGATGGGAAAAATCAATGGCAATATCCGACCACAAGGAATCACCCCGGATTGTCATACGTGAATCCAAGTGGAGGGCTGCAACCTGACGTCCCCCGGTTTTTAACTCATAAGAGTGCAGTTGGAAGGGGGATACCAGATTTAAATATTTGTACTGCAAGCGCATGGTGTTGTAGTGTGGCTTGGGGGTCGAACACAGGGAGGCGTGGTTGTGCTTGTTTCTAAGAGGAACCAATTCACCCTACGGGTGAGCTAGCCCGATCGATCGATGGTTTGTCACGAAATGTAAATACGGAGGATAAACAATATAAAGGGAAACCTAGGACTTCGGTTTCCACCCTATCATGTATTCTCGCTATTACGACCTACGGATAGGACAACGATCGATCGAGCTAGCTCACCCATAGGGTGAATTGGTTCCCCTTAGAAACAAGCACAACCACGCCTCCATGTGTTCGACCCCCAAGCCACACTACAACACCGTGTGCTTGCGGTATAAATATTTAAATCTGGTATCCCCCTTCCAACTGCACTCTTATAAGTTAAGAACCGGGGGACGTCAAGCTTTATGGTGCCGTTGCCGAGGAGGCAACGTGTTTGTTAATTTTAGGACCTTTGAACCCTTAAGTCTAGCTCATATCCCTACCTCGCGATAATTTTCGCATTCTTCTTTTTCTTCTTTATTTTTTATTCTTTATTTTCTGTTTTTATCTGTTTCTATCTCATTCTTGCTTCACAGGTATTTCTTGTCTTTCATGCGCAGGAATACACGGAGTCTAGACGACTTGATTCCTATTGTCCTAGAAATTAACGCCACCGTGAGGCGTCTAAATGTGAAAAGAAGAAGAAGGGAAGAAGCTGAAGCCATGGGAGAGAACACTCCTCCTCCCCAGAAATCTCTGCTGGAATACTCGATGCCCTCCATCGGGTCCACCTTCTCCATTCAACCTCCGGCTATTGTAGCCCAGAGCTTCGAGCTTAAGCCATCACTAGTGGCGTGGATGCAGCAAGATCAATTCTCTGGAGCGCCCATGGAAAGCCCTATTGAACATCTTGACTCCTTCCTCGAGAAGTGTGACACATTCAGGATTAATGGTGTTACCACTGAAGCAATCCATCTGAAGCTATTCCCCTTCTCTCTGCGGGATAAAGCCAAGAAATGGCTTAGGGGAAAGGACCCGAACATCTTCAACACTTGGGAGAAGCTCTCAAATGCTTTCTTGACTAAGTTCTTCCCTCCGGGGAAGACAATGAAGCTAAGGAGTGAGATCTCCTCCTTCTCCCAGGCCAGCCACGAGTCCCTGCACGAAGCTTGGATAAGATACAAAGAGATGCAGCGGAGATGCCCTCATCATGAACTTCCCAAGTGGCAGATTATAAATCTGTTCTATAATGGATTGAGGAATGACCTAAAATCTTCGATGGACGCCGCGACTGGGGGGTCCTTCATGTCTAGAAGTGAAGAAGATGCCGGCAACATTTTCGAAAACATGGCATCAAACAATGAGCGGTGGTGCGACGAGCGTGCAACACCCAGATCTGGAGGTATTCATAGAGTCGAGGACATGGACAAGTTGTTTAGCAAATTTGATTTGCTATCGACCCAGATCTCAGCGCTTATGGTAGGAGCTGGTGGTACCAGCACCCAACAAGTATCAGTGGTGGAAGCAGAAGTCCTGGGAGACTTCGAGGGTGGTGATATTTCACCACCGGTGGATCAAGCTAGCGCACTTTTCTTCAACCCGATGGGTAATGCACCGTATCCACCACGAACTAGCTCCAATCCGGTTTATTCTCTGAATAACCGAAACCACCCAAATCTTAGCTGTCGGGCACCGTATCAGCAGCCGCAGCAACAAGTATGTCAGCCGCCTAGGCAACAGCAGCAGCAGTATCAGCAACAGCAACAACCCCCACAAATGTACCAATAGTATCCCCCTGGAATCAGCAGCCCATGCAGCAGCAGCAGCAGCCATATCTCTTGACTCAGTATATCACAAACCAAGTGAAGATCAATTTAAAGCTGGAGATGGGGCAGAGGGCCCTCACTGACCAAGTAACCCAACTGGGGTTGCAGGTGGCGAACCTTCAAAGGGCGCAAAACCAATTGCCGGGTCAACCGGAAGTTAATCCAAGGGGGGCAAATTAGACTTTGGCACTAACGCATGATCATGTGAATGTGTCCGCTATCATCTTGAGAAGCGGGACACAAATTCCTACAAGAGTGCCCGCTAAGGAACCAAAAGCTCCGTTGGTCGGTGGGCGACCAATTGAAAAATCAAATGATGACGGAGCTTCGTCACCAATGAATATGACTTCGGAGGGAGTCCCTGAAGAAGAGAAGAAGAAGGAAGAGGAGGAGAACCTTAGAGTATTCAAGCCCGTTGTGCCTTTTCCACAACGACTTGCCAAAGCTAAAATTGATGAAAAATATGGCAAGTTCTTCGCTATGGTCAAGGATCTGAGCTTGCAGATCCCTTTCCTGAAAGCCATAGAGCCAATTCCCTCCTATGCAAAATTTTTAAAGGATTTGGTGACGAGGGGGTCCAGAAAGGAAAAGGTCGTTCTCACGGCGGAATGTAGTGCCCTCATCCAGCGAGCAAATCCGCCCAAGCTAAAAGACCCAGGAAGATTCTCCATTCCTTGTTCGATTGGGGAATTGAAGATCCATCGGGCGCTCGTGGATTTGGGAGCGAGCGTCAGTCTAATGCCCTTGTCACTATACAGGAGGATATGGATGGGAGACCTGGAGCCCACGGTATGACACTTCAATTAGCTGATAGATCAGTCAAATATCCGGTGGGAATTGTAGATGACCTGCCAGTTAACGTCAGCGGAATGCATGTGCCAGTAGACATCGTGGTGATGGACATGCCCGAAGATACCAATACACCCATCATCCTTGGACGGCCCTTCATGGCCACCGCTGGCGTGTTGATAGATGTGAAGAAAGGGAAGTTATCTCTTAATGTTGGCGACCAAAAGGTCGAATTTGACTTGGGGTTGTCTATGAAGCACCCTCCGGATGAACCAGGTTGCAATATGATGGACATTGAAGAAGAAAGAGCTGTGGAAGCTGGGGCCTGGGAAATTCTCTCAAGGAATCCCCCCGACAGTTTGGGGGATCTTGAAGAACATGTCGGTTTGAAGAAGGAAGAAGTTTCTCGGGAAGCGGGTGTCTCATATACGATCCCTCCTGGATTCCAAAAATTTGCTTCGACAAGGAGAAAGGGGAAAGAGCCCATGGAGCTTACCGCTGATGAGATCCGAATCTTAAGAAAAGTGGCGGTCGACGCCAATGTAAGGGAGAAGTCCCCGGATACCATCAACGGAGGGAGGATCATCGAGCAAATCTACTTATCACCGCCGACGACACCAAAGGCCATCGCTCCAACATCTGAAAGAATGCCAAACATTGGGCATCACTCCCGTCCTTGAAAATCATCTACCTGGCATCGAGCAAACGACGTTAAACAAAAGCGCTTCATGGGAGGTAACCCAAGTTCTAAACCCTCATCTTTGTTTTTAGGATTATTTTTAGGATTATTTTTCTTATTTTATTGAATAAATTCAGCCACGGGAACTTTCGTCGAGGGACTTAGGCTATTTGTGAACTTTTGCAGGAAACAAGCCCCCAACCAATCGGTTGACCCCTCAACCGATCAGGTGGGACGTATTAGACAATGGCCTGTATCTGTTCTTCAGCGAACCGGTCGGGTGAAACAAACTGAGACCGGGTGACAGATCATGTGAGAACGACAGAAGTCTCAGGAAATTTGAGGATTTTATCAACCGATCGGTTGATAGAAGCAGTGGTCGTGTGACTGACCGGGTGAGCTGCACAGAACTCTCGGGAAAATCGTGAAGCGGCCAACCGATCGGTTCGCCTGTAGCCACTTTTCAACAAATTTTTCGAGATAATAACCAACCGATCGGGTGAAAACTCACCCGATCGGTTCGACTTAAACCTATAAATACCCCCGATTCGCCCGACTCATTTTCTTCACCTGACTTCGACTGCCCCTTCGCCGTTTCGACTTCTTCTCTCCCAACCGGCCACGTTCCCCCCTCAACCGACCCCCACAGCCCCTCAATCGATCTCTCCACTCTCTCCTTCCTTCTCTCCATCGATTTCTCTCTTCCCCCTTTCATCCAAACCCTAATTTTCACCCAACTCCCCCCAATTTCGAAAAAAATTGTTGAAGAGACGTGCTGCGGCTTCACACTCACACTCATTGCGCTGCGTTGGGTGATCTACGAGCAAGGATTCATTACGACACTGGGTAACTTCGCTCCTTAGCTCCATGTTCAATATTGCCCTATTACTATATTCTTGCTCAATTGCCATTGATTGTGTGCATTAATCATATCTTACATACACTCGCATCACACACTATCATGGCCCGGGATAAAGATAAGGGTAAGGGTATCATGCGAGAGGAGGAGCTGTCTCGCAAGAGACGGAAGACCACACGTCCACCACACTCACGCCCTCCTCCTACACAGCCTACACAGCCCCAACCTCAACCAATTATCCCCCCTGAGGACCCAATGATGGGCATGCATGGTTACCATTTTTTGAGTGTTGAGCAGAAAGATTTTTATCATAGACTCGATGCACAGGGACACCTCTCCACCAAGTTTGCACACGCACAATCTCTTATCGATCTCGGAGTTTTCTCCGAAGTTTAGACCCTCTTTGCTAACTTAGGTTGGTTAGCTTTCTTGAACACCCACGCGGAGTCCTACCCGGCGCTCACACTAGAATTCTTATCTGCCCTTAAGTGTGAGTCGGGATCGATCGTTGTTTTTTGGGTCCGAAACAGAACCGTCTGCACCCACCTGGATACTATCAATCACATTTTCGCATTCCCCAATCTTAGGGGTGACACTATCCGTCCCTACGGATATCACCCGGACTTTGACGTCGATCAATTTTGGTCGCATCACCCTACACGATCATTACCCTCTAGGGAAGGCCAAAGCCTCCTCCATCATTCACCTCATATTTTGTCTGGCCCACCGAATCATATCTTGCACATTCTTCCCCAGGGATGAGTTCGGGACCGTGACTATCCCTGATCTTTTCATTTTATGGGCCATGACATTCGATTTTATTCGTGGTGACGATGGGATCGCCTTCGAGGCCCCTCGCATCCCTATTCATGCTGGTGCTTGGCTTATTCAGAAGTTACTTGAGATTAGCCGCACCGACAAGGGCAAATACTGTTGCAGGGGCCTCATTACTATCATAGCCTCATATCCCCAGTATAATGTCATCATCCCCCGAGATTTCCCTTCTACCCCAGGACCCTCACATATAGATCTTGATGTCCTGCGACATATACACATGATCAAGCCCTGCCCCGACGGTCGTTTCACTTTTTACTACAGACACCCCCTGCTCCCTATACCATTCTGCCCAACCCCGCTCGTATGACTATCGTTCTAGTGACAGATTGAACATTCCCTCCTGATCCAGAGTTTCTGGGGGGGTTACGTCTTCCATTCCTTCCCCAGGGCACACCCAGACCACCTTCCCCTGCCACCCACTTAGGCGAGCAGGATATCCCTGCGTCCTGGGGAGACTCCGGGGCTGCCCCCAGTCATCCCACCCCGGCTTCTGGCCCTATCACATCTGAGGCTCTGACCGAGGCCTTCTAAGGCCTAGCCTCTAGTGCTGGCATGACCGCTGCCGCTGGCACCACTTCCACTTCCCGTCATGCCTCTACTTCTTCGGTTCGCCGTGCCGCCTACGCTCGACTCGCTCTCAAGGCTGAGCTAGCTTCACTGTGCGCTCGTGCTTTGTCCTCTACCCCCTCGGACCCTTCTTCTTCGATCTTCTCTCACCCACGTTTCCTCGCACTAGAGAGGAACGTGTCCATCATTCTCCGCCACCTCACTCACATTTTTGGCCCTCCTCCACCCACTCCACCCACCTCACCACCCCCTTCACCTCCACCATCACGATCTTCACCTCCACCATCACATTCACCACCACACCCATCATCCCCTAGGTGACCATCCCCTCCCGCTACCTCTGTTCCCATCCCTGCCACTTCACCTCCACTCACGACCACCGCCGTCGATCCCACAGATCCACCACCCTCCACTTCCGTCACCCCGTACCTGCGCCGCAAGAAATTACAGCTGCGATCGCGATCACTTCCCACACCATCCTCTACTACCACCGTATCTACCTCCATATCTACCCCATCTACCACCGCTTTGGTCGCCATTACCCTTCCACTCACCATCATCACCACCACACCACCCATCGTCCACACTTCCAAACCCATCCACACACATCCTGCACCTCTCTCCCCACTTCTCCGCACACACCCCACCTCTCCCCTCCGCACCCCTCCATCTTCTGCCAAGGAGGACGAGGACGATTCCTCTCCTACTTTTTGATTTCTTTTTCTTCTTCGATCTTCCCCCTTGCATATTTCTGCTTCTTCATGATCATATCTTATTTGCTAGCATTGCCACGTCCAGCTTGGGGGAAGTCGATTTTGTGTGTGTTTTGTCGTGTTTTTCTGTGTGGTGTGCTTGTTTATATATGTTGTGTGGTGTGATTTTCTATCGTTTATTTTCTGTATTTCTTTTTCCTCCTCCTTTATTTTTCAGTTTCGTATGTGTTTTTTTCTTGTTTTTCATTTCTCTTTATGTCGGTGCGCATTCCCCCCCATTTTCATTGCCCTCCAGTATTTACTTTTATTGCATTGAGGGCAATGCAAGTTTTAGCTTGGGAGAGTCGCACTTCGTGCGTCATTTGTGTCATTTTCTTTATTTTTGAGTCATTTTCACCGTGTTTTTCTTTTTTCTTCTCATATTTTGTTCTCTCTCTCTTAGAGATGGCCTCTCATGATGAATTGCCACAGAATCACACACACATCTAGCATGGCTTCGATAATCACATTCACTAACCCTAGAAAGCTGAGTCCTCTTGCATTTCATACATCGTGGGTCCATTTTGCTTTTGTGTGAGTCGTGTGTCGTGTCTAGCTTACAGTGTGCTTCTACTTTGTGATTTTGATTTATATACTTGTCATGGGATGACCCCGAGATTATCATGCTTCGATTTGAATATGCGATATTTGCTTCTCATGTCTGCTTCTATATGCATGCTAGATTTATATCGTATACTTCATTTCGCATGTGTCGGGATTCCACAGTTAGGACTAGGATAACCCATTTAGCCTATGCTCTGATTAACGAAGAAAATCTCCATTGCCCAAGTGTTTAGAATCCGATTTCTTTTTTATTTTACTTGGTGCAAATCCTCTCGTCGTGTACTGTTCCCCCACTTGGGAGAGTACACACATGTATATACCCAAAAATCCAAAAATCCAAAAAAGAGAGAAAAGAAAAACCCAAAAAGAAAAGAAAAGAGAAAAGAAAAGAAATATATATATATGTATAGCCAAAAAACCAAAAAATACATATATCCAAAACCCAAAAAAATCATGTGTGAATATTTTCCTACCTACCGAGAATAAAGGGAAGGCGAGAATTTACGCCGAGTGTTCTACCCCACATATTCTCAACCTCCATCGTTTTCGAAAACACATGGAATAGGAACTTCTTATCTATTATCTAGGCGATAGTGTGGTGATTTCCTAGTCCCTAGCTGTGGAGTCCCTGACGCATGATACGTTTCGATTCTTACTCTGTTCTCATGCATGCTTGAGATATATATTCACCGCTTATTTCAAATCGAATCGATATTTAGGTCTTTCCTTGGATATGTGTATATGGAGCTTTATTGCACATTGTAGATAATAACACCGTCTGCTAGCACGCGACCACACTCATTCGCGCTTCACCGTGTGGGTCCATGACACTTGTTTGGACTCACATTTCCTTGGTTTAGTGATGTGTTTTGTCGTATGCTTGTTTAGCGTGGGTGTTTGATTTTATTGGCCCTGACGGATGATTTAGGATTTTGCTCTCTCTCACACTCTCTCACTCTCACTCTCACTCTCTCTCTCTCTCTCTCTCTATATTTTCTCCCTCCGAGCTCCTACTCTCACTCGTCTTCCTCGAGGACGAGGAATGGTTCAGCTTGGGAGATTTTGACGTGTGTTTATATTTTATATATTCATGCACGTCTTCTTTGTGTTTTTCCATTGTTTTCCGTCGTCTCGTGCCCATTTTCTTGGGATTTTTAGTTTTCTTTCACTTTTTGGTGTTTTTGTGTATTTGCAGGAGATCACCAGTGTAGGGGACATATAACGAAGATATCATGAGTCCCCAGAGCAACGGGAGGAGTCACGCATGATCCAGGGGGTCAAACGACGAAGATCGCCATTTTTCATCCCTCACCCGATCGGTTGGACACAGCCAACCGATCGGGTGATGCACGCGTGTCCGACTCAGACGTAGGCTGGAGTGAGAAGAACACCAACCGACCGGTTCGCCGACCGGTTGAACACAACAGAGCTCTCGGCCAACTTGGAGCTGAATTCCAACCGATCGGGTGACATCTCACCCGATCGGTTCGTCTGTAGCCGTTTCTTCCAAAGGACGACCCGGAGAGCTCAACCGACGTCCGCTGACCGTGCCAAATCGACGGAAGTCTCTGTCAATTTTGAGGACAATTCCATGCCGCAAGATCCAAACGACGACCCGAAGCTGCCAACCGGTCGGACCAAGCGAGCGAGTGAAAGCTTTGAACGTCGATGCTGAAACACTGTAGCAGCTCACCCAATCGGTTGATACTTCAACCGATCGGGTGACGTCAATTTCTATATATAGTTGCCCTAGGTTTCCAAAAACGAGGCTGTTATTTTTCTGTCTTTTTTCTTGTACGGTGACGGCTGGAATTTTACTGTTTTTGTAAGTCTTCTGATCTTTGTGAAATTTTAATATAGTCTTAATAGCATTGTTACTACTTCATTGTAATCGTCTGATCATAATTTTTACGGTTGATTTTTGTTTAGATCGATTTTTAGCCATGATTTGTGAGTAGTTCCCAAATCTGGGATTTTGGTGGAAACCCTTTTGTGGGTTCTCCCTAATGAGTCCATAGGACTAGGATTTCGATAGGGATTAGGAATTTAGATGGTTACACGGGGTGTTTCATTGTCATCGGTGGGAAAAAGACCGCCTTTGACCGTAGGGCCAAGGGGGAATAAACTTGGCGTTGACTCCCTAGCCACAGATCACGCCCTTAGCGTCGACATCGAATCCTAGCGCGCGGGAGCGGCAGGATGAGATGTTGGGAGTTATCGTTGCGAGCTTAGTGCTCCTGGAGTCGGTCGGTGTTAATGGACATGAGAATGCCCACCGACCGAACCTGGGTAGTCCGACGTATCATCCTGGGCATCGACCGGAATATCGGGCCCATGGGACACTGGTACCACTCTTAGAGGCAATGTCTTACCACTAAACCCTAATTCCGATCGTTGTCCTATCCGTAAGTCGTAATAGCGAGAACATATGATAGGGTGGAAACCGAAATCCTAGGTTTCCCTTTATATTGTTTATCCTCCGTATTTACATTCCGTGACGAACCATCGATCGATCGGGCTAGCTCACCCGTAGGGTGAATTGGTTCCTCTTAGAAACAAGCACAACTACGCCTCCCTGTGTTCGACCCCCAAGCCACATTACAACACCGTACGCTTGCGGTACAAATATTTAAATCTGGTACCCCCTTGCAATAGGTGGGGGGATCTGGATGGAGGCCCGTCTTGTCGCGTCGCCTCGCTATATTTGTAGGACATCTTGTTTTCTAATATAACACAGATTTTTGCCCTGCCATGTGTGAATTTTTGTTGTCTTTATATAATTCAAGAATAATTCAAAGGTAGCGCTACACATTAAGTCGTGTGAGTGGGGGTGGGCGAGCACGTAGCTCGGCCCATTCCCTAGTCAGGTCTAGGTGGAGGCTTGCGAGCTCGCCATAGGATCTGGCCAGGGTTGCTCCAGAGGTAGGACATGCTTGGATGGTGCTTGGGTGTTGAACAACTATTTCGTAAGCAACTTTTTCATTGATCCTTATAGGAATTTAAACTTAGCTATTACATGAAGTCTTGATAAAGTCTGCGGTAGTTAGGTAAGTACGACCCGAACCATTGGCGGGCTGGGGAGTCGTTCCCTCTTGTTGTAAACTACATCAGGATGGGCGGACTACTGTCTGCAGGGTGGATTTCCTTCTCTTCCGTTGCTCGTCGCGTCCCTCTACACGTCCCCTATGCTGAAGAGTTGCAAGGTCTCCTTGGCTGCTTGGATTTGCCAAGGAAGCTGTCTTGCTGTTGTCCTCTATCAGATCGCTCTTACAGGGTGTTCTCGATAGGAGGTCGGATGCAAACCCTGGGAGAGGAGGAGCACGAGGTGGCGGTGGCACGCTGCCTCGTCTCTCGCCTTCTTGCCCACGACGGGTTGTAAGATCTCTTTGGGGAGTCCTTACATCGAAGGGAAACACTGGACGAGGTGGGGAACGAGGCGGAGGTGGCAGCAGGGGTCGGGCTGGAGCGGATGCGGGTTGGGGGGAGCGAGCCGCAGCAAGTCCTTTGATTTGACTGTTTCATCTGGTCCAGAGAAGTTGGAGGAGTTGAAGGCGGGGCTCCCCTTGTGTAAGAGGAGTAGCCCATTGGCAATCCGTATGTAAGAGGAATAGTCCATCGGCGGCCGCCGTGTGGAAGCGATCGCCTGTCGGTGTGGGATCCATTGATGGCTGGGCGCCTCCCTTTTGTTCGGTCGGGGTGTCTTGAAGTTTTTCATACTTGGTGGAGTGGATTGAGATCAGTCCTTATATTTTCCTTTTCTTTTTCTTTCTCTCCTTCGAAAGGTGAGGGGGGTATTTATAGGGGGATTTTGTTGACGGTTTCCCCGGAGTTAATGCGATGAGCTGGCATCATCAATAGGCTCCTCAGAATCACGTCCTTTAGGAACCGCCTTTGCCAGGTGGCACTGGGCGCAATTCGTCATCCCTTGCCTCTCGAGGGGGGGGGGGGGTGTCGTCATTAATGGCGCGTTTCCCGAGCGTCCTTTCATTTCGACGAGTCGCATCGGGGGCCTACTTTATCGGGACTCGGCGTTGTCCAATGGTTCTTGGCCCACATGAGGCATGTCTCGGCCCGTGTGTCATTGTCCTTTTCTCGAGGTCCAGCGCTCGAGGATCATGGGTCTGCTTGGGAGGATGGTGATCGAGTGGATATCTCGGTCTACGCTTCTCCTCGGCCCCAGAATTCTTGAAGGGGGGAGCGAGCGTGTGGCTGGGCCCATGCCCTTCTCTGGTTTGTGTGGCGAGGGTTGGCCCTGCCCCAGAGCTCTTGAGGGGGGAGCGAGCGCGTGGCTCGGCCCGTGCCATTCTCTGGTTGGGTGGCGAGGGTTGGCCCTGCCTTAGAGGTCTTGAGGGGGGCGAGCGTGTGGCTCAGCCTGTGCCCTTCTCTGGTTTGCGTGGCGAGGGTTGGCCCTCCCCCAGAGGTCTTGAGGGGGGAGCGAGCGAGTGGCTCGGCCCGTGCCCTTCTCTGGTTTGGGTGGCGAGTGTTGGCCCTGCCCCAGAGTTCTTGAGGTGGAGCGAGCGCGTGGCTCGGCCCGTGACCTTCTCTGGCTTGGGTGGCGAGTGTTGGCCCTGCACCAGAGTTCTTGAGGGGGAGAGCAAGCACGTAGCTCGGCCCGTGCCCTTCTTTGGTTTGGGTGGCGAGGGTTGGCCCTGCCCCAGAGTTCTTGAGGGGGGAGAGAGCGCGTGGCTCGGCCCATGCCCTTCTCTGGTTTGGGTGGCGAGGGTTGGCCCTGCCCCAGAGTTCTTGAGGGGGGAGCGAGCATGTGGCTCGCCCGTGCCCTTCTCTGGTTTGGGTGACGAGGGTTGGCCCTGCCCCAGAGTTCTTGAGGGTGGAGCGAGCGCGTGGCTCAGCCTGTTGATCGCTCCAAAATGCAACCCAAGAGCACAACCTAGTATGGCGCAAATACACGGAGATAAATCCCCGGCAACGGCGCCAAAAACTTGGTCGACCCCTGATATACACCCGGAGAACGATTGTATTTTTACCGCAAGCGCACGGTCAAGTGGCGAGCGGGTATCGAACACGAGGAGGTGGTGTTGGCTACAATCTATCCTAGGTTGGTTTGACTACGACTGTTTTATTGGTGGAGAAGGTTTTCGAATGATGTAATGGAAATGGTGGTGGATGTCGGTGTCGGTGATAAAGAAGTCGGTCAAATATCGATTCAAATATAATAAAATAAAAGTGTCTAAGGCTAGGGAATTCCCACTACGGATCAGCATTCATCCTTGTAAATTGTGAATCTCAATATTACTAGGCTTGTGTTGAGGTGAACTAGTCACAACTAAATGTAGAACCAAGCTCACGCTCTCGCGCTATTGCCGGTCTATAGCAAACCTAGGATATGGCCCAATCTCTTGCAAACCCTAGCCTAATCCACTAGCATTAGGATCGACATCATCGTTCAATCACCCCTCGAGCCCACTCTCGTGCAAACTCGAGTTACAATCTAGGTTGTGATTTTTCGTATTCGTCCAATCTCTTGCAAATGAATATGGGTATAGATTTATAATAAAAATCCTAGCTTTGGTCCAATCTCTTGCAAACCAAGTCTAGAGAATCTCGATTATAAACCTAAATCGAATATCTAGGCCTTCCCATCGATTAGAATCCAATCTCTTGCAAACCCTATATCGATGAAAATCCCTAGCTATCCGTAATAAATCAATCACAACCTAACCTCCTAGCAATTCTAGCAATTTAGAAATTCATTCATCACAAATCTGAAATTAGATCCATAGGGTTCATCCACATGCCCTAGAACAACAAATCTACTCTAGCATAGCAATAACGATATGAGAATCAATAAAAATCATTGCTTGCATACAAAAAGATAGAAAAACAAAGATTCAAATAACAAGAACAAAATACTTAGCTTTGATGAAGATCTTCAATCCAAATACAAGCTTTTAGATCCAAGAGGGGGCCTAGGGCATGGCCTAACCTCTAAAATAATCCCTAAGAAAACATGTGGGAACCTTCTCTAATGATGGCTATAACCCTCTTAAATAGCCCCCAAAAAAAGCCTAACAAAACTGCCTAAAAACCCCCTGAAACCCGCGCCCAAAACAAATTCTGCGCGCAACTTAAGTTCTGCGCCAGTCGCGACTCGGCCGAGTGGAAAGCTCACTCGGCCGAGTGGGAATTCCTGCAGAAATTCCAGAGAACAGCACTCTGTCAAAAACTGGCAAAAACTGGTCACTCGGCCGAGTGGGAATGTCACTCGGCCGAGTGGAAATGTCACTCGGCCGAGTGACGCTGACATGCGAATTCCAGCACTGCAGCATCGACTTGCAGAAATTCCCTAGATTTCATCCGACCTCCGATTGGCGCGTTCTTGGCGGCGTTGGAACCGTCATGAAGTCTACTATCATAAAAAATATGATAAAAATACTTTGACATCTGGAATGATATCAGATTTCAAAAGAGTGAGAGGTTATATGAAAATCTGGGCGCTGCGTGTCATCGGCTTCACTCAGCCGAGCGACAAATGTCACTCGGCCGAGGGGCTTTTGGTACTCGGCCGAGTCGGTCTCCAAAGGATCTCTGAGATCGACTGTAAAATTCCAGTAAGTCAGCTCTTTTGGATGCCGTCGTTCGTGTGCCACTCGGGCGAGTGGTGTCTCCATACTCGGCTGAGTGGGATGTCGTAACTCAGCTGAGTGCACGCTAATCTTCAAGTAATTGCGTGTCCGATCTGGCCGGCCGAGCGGGCTTCTTTGCTCGGCCGAGTGACTCCTTCACTCGGCCGAGTGGCATGCTGAAAATGCCCAATCTTCATCATTTCGCTTCCTCGTCGCTCCTACGACGTTCTTTCTTCTTCCACTCGTCTTCTATCGCTGATAGGTCCTCAATAAGTCCATGAGAGATACTCTGTTATGCGTGCAAGTCCTTTAAGCTCATTTCTGCTCCCAATTGCTCATATTTCCTGAAATCTGACAAAAACAAGAAATAGTGAAAAGTAACACAATATCATCGAATAATCGTGAAAATCGCAATATGAGCAACCGAAATGGCATGCAAATATGCAGAAAAAAGGTGTAAAATATGGACCGATCAAAATCCCCCAAGCTTACCTCTTACTCGTCCTCGAGGAAGATAAGTAGAGAGACGAACTCGGGAGATGAAAATAAAGAAAATGAAATGAAAAATAAAGAACACGAGGTGGAAGGGGTCGCTAGATTCTTTTCTCAGATCTCAAGCCATAAGCTACACATCACGATAACTTGGAAAATACAAATCACATGCTATAAGGATTTCATATCTTTCATAAACATGGTACTTGCAACTTTTAAGAACAATAAGAGGGACTCTCTAAATTCATACAATCAATTCATATCCACATCACGCATTTCATAGAATTTAATATACAAATGTTGGCGATGCACTTTTCAATCAAAAGTTATAAATGAAGCACATAAGATACACACCAAGCATGCAATAGAGAATAGAATAAGAGTCATGGCATTCACATATTTATTTCAAATCATGAAAAATCTCCATATCTAATATATTTTGCAAAGTCTAAGCATTATTGAATATTCCCATTCATGCACGTCTCCACTCTAATGTCATACTCACTCATATGGTCAAATGAATTCACCCCCCCAAGATTAGCTTGAGGCATCACATATAAAGGAATATGATAGTGAAAATGGGATTTTTGCCTTGGTTTTCCCAAGTATTTTGTGGCTCCAATAATGAGATAGAGAAATATCTCTTTTTTTTCTTTTGGACTTTGTTTTTCATTTTTCTTTTTGGATTTTTGTAGGAGCTATATGATTTGTATTTTTGGATTTTGGCTCCTTTTTTGCTTTTTGGACTTTTTGGAGCTAACTTTTTCTTTTGTGGGGATTTTTGGGAAATAGATGCGATATAAGTAGCTTTAGGAGGTGAACTCAAGTGACATGTAGAGAATAAAAAGATATATGTGGAGAAAGAAATAATGTAACACTCGGTTCACTCTAAGATGTGCACGAACGGTTCAATAAAATAATACTTCAACTAAAACTAATATGTAAGCATGGATATTCTCAATCATCTCAATAAAAAGTGAAGTCAAGCGGTAAAGCGCACAATCTATCAGGCATGCAACAGAAGGTGAATAAGACAATAAAACTGATGCTTCAGATATACTAATGATGCGTGAATCTTGGTGCATTTCCAACAAAAGCATACCAAACACTAATCCATACATTCAGCTTCAATTAATATCATGCATTCATGTAGATGAATCATGGATTTGCAAGCACATGTGAATAGCAAGACTATGGAATACTCTAAGTAGCATGGCAAGGAATAATAAGCATCGTGATGGCTACTAAAGCAATAAGATATATCATCATAAGGAACAAATCTAGCAAAAGGAGGAAAGGAAAATAAAGATATAAAAATAAAAGAGAGGAAAGAAACGAAAAACAAGCACACAACATGATGCATGAACACACATAAAAGGAAAATAAGATGGAAAATTCAAAAAGATGATGCAAAATTTTGAAAAATTCTAAAAAACCCTAAAATAAAGTAAAAATGCAACTAATGCATCTAAATGGCATGGAAATGCACTCCCCCAAGCTTAAACTTCACATTGTCCTCAATGTGATCATAATGAAAGAATATGAGGAACAACGATAATAATAAGGGGGTGAATGAAAAATGATGAAATGAATGACATGAAATCCTAATGCAACTACATGCACATACAATGATGCATGAGAGCGCCTTCCCCCAAGCTTATACCAAACAATCCTATTCAAATGACTTGACCAAAAATGTCTTGGCTTTGCAAAGAGTGATCAAGTCAAACTAATAAGAAAGTAAGGTTTCACTTGAAAGAAATGCTCGAATGTGGTGAGCAAAAGGATGTGACACATCAAAATATGGAGAGGGCAATTAATATATATAATGGGTTCGGGGTGTAAAAGTTTTGTTGCCGTCATATGAGGTGATATTTATTCAATCAAATCTATACGGTCCTCTCGCTGTCGAGAGAATTTGTGTTTATTCAAAACATAAAAATTTCTACACTACTGGATTGATATCACCTATAGCAAAAGGTGGATCCAGTATCTTTGCCGGTGCAGGCAATTGCTCCAACTGCTCCTTCCGTGGCTCCGCCAGACGCGTGTGTCCATAGACTCCATCAGGCTCCAGCAATGCGGCTCCCAGCACCTCTCCAAGGACTCCACCTGTACCCTGCAAGAGATAAGCCGCATCAATCTGATGTGGATAATTCTTCCCCAAAATAAATGTATTCCAAAGATGGTCATCAACATAAGTATTTAAAATTAAAAACGGTTGACAACACTTCCCTGGAAATAAATCTCTACTCTCGTGTACCACGTCGATCAACTCTTTGTTGTTCGCCTCATGTTGTTCAGGTAGCTTTGGCATATATGTGTGGGTCTCATCAGGCAACTCCTCATCATCATCAAACTTATCCCATCGCACATCCTGATCATAGTCAATAGCATCCATGGGTGCTAACTCCTCGCTCTCCTCCTCGTATACGTCCCATCGTACCTCTTGATCATATGTATGTGTATCCTGCAAAAGGTGCAATGAGTCGTCAAAATCTGAATCATAGTAAACATCATACACGGGAGGTGGATCAAATATAAAGGGCAAGGGAGTAAAGAGATCTCCCTGAATGGGGGCCATAAGCTCCATGGGATCGTCCTCTGTGTCAGTGGAAGGGTGGTCCTTTGATGGATGCTCAGCCTCTATAGAAGGTGGGGATGGCTGCGGTAGCTCGAAAGGAGGGGGGCACAATTCGGGCTTCATCTGTATACAGATGTCATCGTCCAAAGTCACGTCCTCCTCCATGGTCTGCTCCGCTACTATAGGCATGACCTCCTCAATAATATCCTCTGATGGTATAGGCTGCTCTGACTCAGATGGGTGGCAGGGGGAGGCGAAGGCGGCACAAGGTGGTTCTATAGGCTCATGTATCTCGACCGTGGTGTAAAAATGGGTCTTGTGCCCCTCAACTAGAGCATAGACTCCATCATCAATTGTGCCTGTGGAAGAGATACAATGAGTAATAAAGTTTTGAAATTCAAGCTCAAAAGGATCACCTGTCGTTATTGTCAATGGACCGGAGTCTCGAACTACGTCAACAATGTTTCTCAATAGGTCCATATATGTGTCCTCCTTTGACAGTTCAGATGTCTCTATTTGTGGAGTGTTGATGGTGTAAAGGTGGATATGATCACCTTCAAGTGAAGCATACACTCCATCTATGATAGTACCTACGCTAGAGACATTAGCCATAACAAAATCGATGAATACTTGGTCGTATGGTTTACTTACCGTAACGGTTAGTGAACCGGTAGATCGAGCATCATCTATCATTTGCTCCAAGGCTGCTGCCAACTGTAGAACACTGAACTTCCCCACTTGCATCCTCTTCAAAAATTCACGTGAGGGTCCCTTTAGCCTTCTAGTGAAGATATCAAATAGCGTGGAGTCATTCCACTCATGGTCTGACTCCGTCTGGAACATTTCTAACATTCCTTCAAACCTAGACAAGGCTTCCCCAAAGGATTCTCCATCAGCCTGATAGAATGCAGCGAGATATATGTAGGATTGTATAGAGCCCGCTCGCATTTTCTTTGGAAGCACCATCGCTGCAACAACTGTACCTAATCAATCAAAGTAAACACCTGGAAAAGACGTCAGTGGTACAAAGAGAGATAAAGATAATAATAGCAGGTGGTGGAAAAATATATCTCAATGTTTTTTTTGATTTTTTTTGATTTTTTTTCAATGTAATCTAATCAACCTAATTGTGACAAATTGGCACCCAACGGGAAACACCTCCCCGGCAACGGCGCCAAAGACTTGGTCGACCCCGGATATACATCCGGAGAAAGATTGTAGTTTTACCGCAAGCGCACGGTCAAGTGGCGAGCGGGTATCGAACACGAGGAGGTGGTGTTGGCTCCAATCTATCCTAGGTTGGTTTGACTACGAATGTTTTATTGGTGGAGATGGTTATGGAATGATGTAATGGAAATGGTGGTGGATGTCGGTGTCGGTGATAAATAAGTCGGTCAAATATCGATTCAAATATAATAAAATAAAAGTGTCTAGGGCTAGGGAATTCCCACTACGGATCAGCATTCATCCTTGTAAATTGTGAATCTCAATATTACTAGGCTTGTGTTGAGGTGAACTAGTCGCAACTAAATGTAGAACCAAGCTCACGCTCTCGCGCTATTGCCGGTCTATAGCGAACCTAGGATAGGGCCCAATCTCTTGCAAACCCTAGCCTAATCCACTAGCATTATGATCGACATCATCATTCAATCGCCCCTCGAGCCCACTCTCGTGCAAACTCGAGTTACAATCTAGGTTGTGATAGTTCGTATTCTTCCAATCTCTTGCAAATGAATATGGGTATAGATTTATAATAAAAATCCTAGCTTTGGTCCAATCTCTTGCAAACCAAGTCTAGAGAATCTCGATTATAAACCTAAATCGAATATCTAGGCCTTCCCATCGATTAGAATCCAATCTCTTGCAAATCCTAGATCGATGGAAATCCCTAGCTATCCGTAATAAATCAATCACAACCTAACCTCCTAGCAATTCTAGCAATTTAGAAATTCATTCATCACAAATCTGAAATTAGATCCATAGGGTTCAGCCACATGCCCTAGAACAACAAATCTACTCTAGCATAGCAATAACGATATGAGAATCAATAAAAATCATTGCTTGCATACAAAAAGATAGAAAAACAAAGATTCAAATAACAAGAACAAAATACTTAGCTTTGATGAAGATCTTCAATCCAAATACAAGCTTTTAGATCCAAGAGGGGGCCTAGGGCATGGCCTAACCTTTAAAATAATCCCTAAGAAAACATGTGGGAACCTTCTCTAATGATGGCTACAACCCTCTTAAATAGCCCCCAAAAAACCCTAACAAAACTGCCTAAAAACCCCCTAAAACCCGCGCCCAAAACAAATTCTGCGCGCAACTTAAGTTCTGCGCCAGTCGCGACTCGGCCGAGTGGAAAGCTCACTCGGTCGAGTGGGAATTCCTACAGAAATTCCAGAGAACAGCACTCTGTCAAAAACTGGCAAAAACTGGTCACTCGGCCGAGTGGGAATGTCACTCGGCCGAGTGGAAATGTCACTCGGCCGAGTGACACTGACATGCGAATTCCAGCACTGCAGCATCGACTTGCAGAAATTCCTTAGATTTCATCTGACCTCCGATTGGTGCGTTCTTGGTGGCGTTGGAACCGTCATGAAGTCTACTATCCATAAAAAATATGAGAAAATACTTTGATATCTGAAATGATAGCAGATTTCAAAAGAGTGAGAGGTTATCTGAAAATCTGGGCGCTGCGTGTCATCGGCTTCACTCGGCCGAGCGGCAAATGTCACTCGACCGAGGGGCTTTTGGTACTTGGCCGAGTCGGTCTCCAAAGGATCTCTGAGATCGACTATAAAATTCCAGTAAGTCGGCTCTTTTGGATGCCGTCGTTCGTGTGCCACTCGGGCGAGTGGTGTCTCCATACTCGGCCGAGTGGGATGTCGTAACTCGGCCGAGTGCACGCTAATCTTCAAGTAATTGCGTGTTCGATCTGGCTGGCCGAGCGAGCTTCTTTGCTCGGCCGAGTGACTCCTTCACTCGGCCGAGTGGCATGCTGAAAATGCCCAATCTTCATCATTTCGCTTCCTCGTCGCTCCTACGACGTTCTTTCTTCTTTCACTCGTCTTCTATCGTTGATAGGTCCTCAATAAGTCCATGAGAGATGCTCCGTTATGCGTGCAAGTCCTTTAAGCTCATTTCTGCTCCCAATTGCTCATATTTCCTGAAATCTGACAAAAACAAGAAATAGTGAAAAGTAACACAATATCATCGAATAATCGTGAAAATCGCAATATGAGCAACCAAAATGGCATGCAAATATACAGAAAAAAGGTGTAAAATATAGACCGATCACCTGTGCCCTTCTCTGGTTTGGGTGGAGAGGGTTGGCCCTGCCCCAGAGTTCTTGAGGGGGTAGCGAGCGCGTGGCTCGGCCCATGCCCTTCTCTGGTTTGGGTGGCGAGGGTTGGCCCCGTCCTAGAGTCTGGAGGGGGGAGCGAGCGCATGGCTCGGCCCGTGCCCTTCTTTGGTTTGGGTGGCGAGGGTCGGCCCTGTCCCAAAGTTCTTGAGGGGGAAGCGAGCGTGTGGCTCAGCCCGTGTCCTTCTCTGGTTTGGGTGGCGAGGGTCGGCGATGCCCCAGAGTTCTTGAGGGGGGATCGAGCGCGTGGCTCGGCCCGTGCCCTTCTCTGGTTTGGGTGGCGAGGATTGGCCCTCTCCAGAGTTCTTGAGGGGGGAACAAGCACGTGGCTCGGCCCGTGCCCTTCTCTTGTTTAGGTGGGGAGGGTTGGCCCTGCCCCAGAGTTCTTGAGGGGGGAGCGAGCATGTGGCTCGGCCCGTGCCCTTCTTTGGTTTGGGTGGTGATGGTTGGCCCTGCCCCAAAGGTCTTGAGGGGGGAGCGAGCGCGTGGCTCGGCCCGTGCCCTTCTCTGGTTTAGGTGGCGAGGGTTGGCCCTGCCCCAGAGTTCTTGAGGGGGGAGCGAGCGCGTGGCTCGGCCCGTGCCCTTCTCTGGTTTGGGTGGCGAGGGTTGGCCATGTCCCAGAGTTCTTGAGGGGGAGCGAGCCCGTGGCTCGGCCCGTGCCCTTCTCTGGTTTGGGTGGAGAGGGTTGGCCCTGCGCCAGAGTTCTTGAGGGGGGAGCAAGCGCGTGGCTCGGCCCGTGCCCTTCTCTGGTTTGGGTGGTGAGGGTTGGCCCTGCCCCAGAGTCTGGAGGGGGGATCGAGCGTATGGCTCGGCCCATGCCTTTCTCTGGTTTGGATGGCGAGGGTCGGCCCTGCCCCAGAGTTCTTGAGGGGGGGAGCGAGCGCGTGGCTCGACCCGTGCCCTTCTCTGGTTTTGGTGGCGAGGGTTGGCCCTGCCCCAGAGTTCTTGAGGGTGGGAGCGAGCGCGTGGCTCGGCCCGTGACCTTCTCTGGTTTGGGTGGCGAGGGTTGGCCCTGCCCTAGAGTTCTTGAGGGGGAGCGAGCACGTGGATCGGCCCGTGCCCTTCTCTGGTTTGGGTGGCGAGGGTTGGCCCTGCCCTAGAGTTCTTGAGGGGGAGCGAGCGCGTGGCTTGGCATGTGCCCTTCTCTGGTTTGGGTGGCGAGGGTTGGCCCTGTCCCAGTGTCTTGTGTCTGAAATACTCAAGTGTAGACAGCAAGGTCTGGAAATGTGCAGAAAAGAAAATATCTTATTAAAATGACTCACAATCACTGATAGTACTTTAGTAAGTGCTCCGCGTTCCAAGGGTAAGCCAGTTCACTTCCGTCCAACGTCGCCAGGATGTACGTGGTTGGCCATACGACGTCGATGATCTCATAGGGTCCCTCCCATTTAGCGGCCAACTTTCCTCGGCTAGCAGTCTTGGGTTTGAAGGTGGTGTTTTTGAGGACCAGGTCGCTGACTCTGGAGGTCTGCTTCTTCACCCTGGAATTGTAGTTCCGGGCCATCCTCTGGCGGTGTCGGATGAGGTTCGTCAGGGATCGATCCCTCACTTTGTCCACGAGTTCGAGACTGAGGCCGAGGCCCTCCCCATTGATATCTTCATCGAAGAACTTCTGCCGAAGTGTCTCCTCTCCGATTTCCACGGGGACGACCGCTTCCGACCCATATGCCAGCATGAATGGGCTCTCTCCGACCGAAGCCTTGTGGGTGGTATGGTAGGACCAGAGAATGCCTGGTAGCTCATCTACCCACGTTTCGAAAGCTGCGTCGACCTTTTTCTTCAGGAGGTCCAAGATGCATTTGTTGGCGGCCTCCGCCATCCCATTGCACTACGACTGGGCAACGGATGCAAAATGAAGCTTGATTCCCCAACCCTAATAGAAGTCACGGAAGCCTTCGCAGTCGAACTATCTCCCGTTGTCCGTTACTATAGAGCGGGGTATCCCGAAGTGACATATCACGGATTGCTAAATGGAGCCCTTCATATCTGTCCGTGTAATGCGTGCCAACAGCTCAGCTTCGACCCACTTTGTGAAGTAGTCCACGGCGATGACCAGGTACTTCCTTCCCCCGGAAGCCTTCGGGAAAGTTCCGAGGATGTCAAGTCCCCATTTGGCGAATGAGACTGGGCTTATAATAGGCACCAAATCGGCTGGAGGCGCCGCCGTATGTCGGCCAAATTTCTGGCGCGCATCACACTTTTTGACGTACCGAGCCGTGTCTTGGATCATAGTCGGCCAGTATTACCCCTGACGCACTATCTTGTGGGCGATAGTGCGGCTGCCGTGGTGGTTCCCGCAGAACCCTTCGTGCACTTCGCGGATAACTTGCTCCGCCTGCTCCAGCCCCCCAACATTTCAAGAACGGCAGGACATCGAAGCTGGCGCGGTGCAGGCGGTACAATACTCCGTCGAGGAGTACGAATGATAAGGCCCGCCTCTCTACCTTTTTGGCCTGTAGCCGCTCCTCTGGCAGGGTTCCCGTCTCCAAGTACTTCACTATCGGGGTCATCCATGTCGTCGTCGGGCTGACACACATTAGTTCTTCTTCCTCAATGGTGGGTGCCTGCAGACTCTCAACGTAGATGGCCTTTCCGATTTCGACTGTGGAGGAAGAGGCCAGTTTGGATAGGGCGTCTACCTGGAGGTTGTTGGAGTGGGTTAGGTGTTGGACCTCTGCTGTTTCAAACTTCCGGAGCTCGGCTTGGATGTGCTTGAGGTAGCCCTTCATTGTCTCTTCCCAAGCCTCGAAGCTCCCTTAGATCTGTTGGACGATGAGTCGTGAATCACTAAGCAGCAGCACGTTCTTCATCCCCACCACCCTACAAAGCTTCAGTCCATTGACCGCGGCCTCATACTCTGCGACGTTGTTGGTGGCCGGGAAGTTGAAGCGCATGGCGTACTTCAGCAGGCATCCGTCGGGGGTTTAGATGAAGATACCTGCCCCCTTCCCAAATCCTGTTGCCGAGCCATCGACGTGAGCGATCCATAGTTTGCCCGCATCCCCTTGCACGAGCTCGCGGGGTTCATCCACCTCCAATGCTTGCGGGGGTGAGGCCGCTGGTGGTATGCCCGACGGGTTCTCCGGGGGATCTTCGACAGTACATTCCACCACGAATTCCGCAAGCGCCTGGCCCTTGATCGCCGTCCGAGCCTTGTATGTTATGTCGAACTAACTGAGCTCGAAACTACAGTTGAGAATCCTGCCCGATCGTTCCAACCTCTTCATGTTCTTTTCGAGGGGCAAGTCGGTGTGGACGGCGATGGGATGAGCCTGAAAGTATGGCCGAAGTTTCCTCGCCGTTGTGATCAAACAGTAGGCGGCCTTCTCGATCGGGCTGTAGCGAGTCTCTGTCTCTCTGAGAATCCGGCTCGCATAGTATACTGGCCGCTGAACTCCATTCTCCTTTTTGATCAAGACGGAGCTGTCGGCTTCGTCATTGCTCGCCAGGTACAACCCCAGTTGTTCTCCCTCTTCTGGCTTTGCTAGCAGATGAGGGCTTTGCAGGTAGGCCCTCAGTTTCGCAAATGCTCGGACGCAGTCATCATCCCACGGGATCACCTTCCTATTGGCCTTGGGCTCGCCGAGGGCCTTGCGCAGAACTCTGAAGAATGGGAGCGACCTTTCTACCGACTTCGAAAAGAATCTCCCCAACGCTGTGATCCGGCCGTTCAGTCACTGCAAATCACTGATGGTGCACGGCTCTACCATGTTAACAAGAGCTGACACCTTGTCGGGGTTCACCTCGATCTCCCGCTTTGTTATCATGAAGCCAAGGAATTTCCCCGACTGCACGTCGAAGACGCATTTCGCCGGGTTCAGCCTCAAGCCAAACTAGCGCACCTTCTGGAATGTTTCCCGCAAGTCGGCGAGGTGGTCCGGGGCTTTCTTGATCTTCACCAGCATGTTGTCGATGTAGACCTCCAGGTTTCACCCGAACTGCGAGCTGAATATCCTATCCACCATCCGCTGGTACGTTGTCCTGGCGTTCTTCAGTCCGAAGGGCATCTTTGTGTAACAGAAGGTACCGCTATCGGTGATGAAGGACGTTTTCTCCTCGTCCTCCTTTGCCATCAGGATCTGGTTATAGCCCGAGAAGGCGTCCATGAAGCTTAGCAACTCGTATCCGGACGCCCGGTCGACTAAGTGGTCGATCCTCGGGAGGGGGAAGCTGTCCTTCGGACACACCTTGTTGAGATCCATGAAGTCGACGCACATGCACCACTTCCTATTGGCCTTTTTCACCAGGACGATGTTGGCGAGCCAGTCCGGATAGTCCATCGGCCTGATGAAGTTGGCCTGGAGGAGCCGCTCCACTTCCACTTCGGCTTTCTTCTTCTTCTCTCCTCTGGCGCTCCTCTTCTTCTGCCGGACCGGTCGAGATCCTGGGTTCGCATTCAACTTGTGGGAGATTACCGCTGGGTCGATCCCAGACATGTCCGCGGGTGACTAGGCAAATATGTCCACGTTTTCTCGAAGGAAGCCGATGAGGGCCGCACTCAGAGAAACCGGGAGCTTCGTACCAATGGAGACAGTCATGTCCTCTTCCGCGGTTAGTGGGACCACCTCGACTTCCTCCGTGGGGGTCGGCCGCTGGTCACAAAAGTCCTCCCTTTCGTCAAGGAGGTCGACCGACAAGGCCCGCTCCGGGCCTTTGTGTTTGGTCGACCCCACGTAGCAGCTCCGGGACAGCTTCTGGTTCCCCCACACTAGCCCCACCCTTCGCGGAGTTTGGAACTTCACCATCTGGTGGAGCACGCTGGGGAGCGTTTCGATGGCCGTCATGTATGGCCGCCCAATGATCCCGGTGTACACCGACGCAATGTCGACGATAACGAATTGTGTCATGCGAGTGACGACCCTCGGTTCCTCTCCAAGTGACACCGGCAGGGTGATCACCCCCACAATGGGGACCGATTGACCAGTGAAACCGACGATGGGCCCCGTGCAGGGCCTCAGGTCCGCCTTCTTCAACCCCATCTTCTCGATTGTTGACATAAACAGGATGTCGCAAGAGCTACCCGTGTCGACCAGGAGCCGGCTGATGATGGACGTCCCGATCTGGGCTTCGATAACGATGGCGTCTTCATGCAGAAGCTCAACTCCTTCCAGGTCTTTGTCGGTGAAGGTAATGGGAGGACGTGCCACTCTCCTCCGTTTCGCCCCGCTACCGAGGCCCGCTGCCATCACATGCCGGTTATACACCTTCCTGCTTGACGATGACGCTCCCCAGAGGATGGTCCACCACATATCACATCTATGTGCATGACCCGCTTTGGCTGGCGGGGCTCTTCCCGCTCATCATGCGGTGGAGGATCCGCTCTTTGTGCCATTCGCGGGGTTCTCTCTTCTTGGACCAGTCTTCTGCTCTCGACGAAGCCCCCGAGGTGACCCGCCTGAATCAGCCGATCGATCTCCCGCTTGAGGGTGAAGCAGTCATCGGTGTCATGGCCGTGGTCCCGATGATATCGACAATATTTCCGAAGATTTCGCCGCGTTGGGTCCGATCTCATTTCCCTAGGCGGTTCCGGTAACAGTCCGGTCCTCGTCGCCACTGCCAACACCTCAGCCATGGGGGCGTTGAGCTGCGTGTAATGGGCCTACAGGGGTCCCTCCGGCCTCAGGGCCGCTCGGGTGGGTTCCCTGGCTGGGGTGAACTCTCGCACCGGGCTCGGGTGATCTTGCGGGCGACGCCCGGCGGGGTCGCGCCTGGGTTGATTCGGCTGGCCGTGCCATTGGGACCCGTCTTCTTGCCTCAGCTGGGGGCCGGACCGAGGTTCGCCTTGGGGCGGCCTCACAGGGGCAACAGGTTTCTTCGATCCGAGAGTCTCCTCACTCAGCGTATACCTCTCCGCCTGGGCGATCAGTGCATCGTAGTCGGCGGGCAGGTTTCGGAGCAGGGATTTATGGAGGCTCCGATTCCGCAGTCTCGTTTTGAAGGCCATCATGAGCACTTCATCGCCGCAGGCCACCACTGCCTGTCTTTCACCTTGAAAGCAGCACATGTACTTTCCCGTCGTCTCGCCTTCCCCTTGGATTATCATGCTGAGGTAGTCCAAGGGCTTCTTCTTTACGCGCCCGGCCCGGAACTCTTGGCAGAACTTGTGGGATAGTTCGTTGAAGCTCCCAATAGATCTTGCCGACAAGCCATAGTACCATTCCAGCGCTGTTTCGTTCAGGCTCTGCAAGAAAAGCTGGCACAGGAACGCGTCATCCACATCTTGTGCCTCCATCGGCCTCCGGTACTGTTGTACGTGGGAGAGGGGGTCGCCCCTCCCACCGTAAGTGGCCAGATGGGGGACCTTGAACCTTGCGGGTCTTGGGGCCGACGTGATCTACCGCGCCAATGATGTGGCCTCCTCGGGGTAGGCGGGGCGTTCCGACGCGTGTCCCTTCCGCCACTCTGGGGTTTGGCTCCGGTCCCGCCTCGGCTGCCGTCGGTCATCATACCCCAGGGAATATCGACGCGGTCGTCGGGGAGGGCTTCCTCCGTGGGCTAGGGACTCAACGGGTGGCATGCTGCGGTCATCCCAGTATCACCGACCCCTTGTCGTCGCCTTCGGGGCCTCCCTCCACTCTTGATTCTCCCTTAGTAGCCTTTCACGCTCTGCGACGAGGAAGCGGAGCTGTTAATGAACAGCCTCCTCGCCTAGACGATCTGGAGAGAAACACCGACGGGGCAGACTTTGCCCCTGCGGTGGGGTCTCGGCAATCGGTGGGTTGCGCTCGTTCATGTGTCGCCCGCCCCCTCCGGGATCGCCTGGTTCACCTCATTCTCCCTTCGGAGCCTTTCGTGCTCCGCGGTAATGAAGCGGAGCTGACGTCGGGTCGTCTCTTCGTCGAGGGGAACTTGCCGGGCGGCCCCAGCCACCTCATCCAGATGCATTTGAGCGACCGTCGCTTTCTCTTGGCGCCTTCGCAGCCGAGTGATCTCCATTTCTTCCTCCAAGAGATTCTGTTGGGCCGCAACCTCCTCGGTGAGCCCTTTGTCCCCCATCTCCTCGACGAACTGAGGGTGTAGATTTCGCCTTACGTTCGGGGGCTCAGATGGGCCCGGGGGTACCTCAGCTTTGGCCGTCGTGAAACCCGCCATCATCTTGGCGAAGGCCTCAAAGCTCTCTGTACCGTGCGGGCCGAGGCCTGGACCGTTTCGGCCTCCACCTCTAGGGGTGGATTAGTCACAGGAGTTACGGGATGGGAGTCGGACTCTTGATCCATGGGATCCTTTCCATTGTCAGGGTTTCGGTTGACTGGTATGGGATTTGACATGGGTGTGGCCCTTCGTTTCCCACAGACGGCGCCAGTTGTTGCGGGGTAGAACTCACGTACAATGAATTTATATTATGGGGAACCAAGGGCACGGTGGTTATGCTAATGACATGATTAGGATAGGTTATTTGACAGGTGGTTAGTGAGATGATGAGGCTGAACTTGTGGTGGGAGCTGACCACGGTGTCGAATCCGGGAGGATGCAGTGAACGGGCTAGACGACCGGGGTTGATGGTGAGCACGACCGGTGACGATGAGCTGACATGCACAAGGAGCAACTCGTCAGAAAGGCCGGTTTGGGGTCCAACCCTTAGCCTCTTCGATGCCTAAGGCAGTAACAGGACTTAAAGTGGGGGCTAGGCACGTAGGTCGGACTGAGGGCGAGCCGACCTTACGTGACGAGATATGAGTGGAAGAACAAAGATATGGACGACCTTTGCTCTTGTGTGTGAATAGTGAAATTGAGAGTAAATTTACCAACCCCTCCACCGTAAGAAGTGAAGGGGTATTTATACCTGTTGGAAGGCGGTTAGGTGGGGCTGATATGGCATGCTGACTCGACGTGCTGAGCTGGCCCTGCTGTTAGCAAAAGCTTTGGATGAGGATGTCAGGAACAGGAGTGTTGGATACTCTTTTGTCAGACAGCGCAACGGCCAGGGGCGCTTTTGTCAGGGTGTCAGGGCCGAAAGCGTTAAGTGTCAGGGGGTGCAGCTGCCAGGGGGTGCTTTGCCAGACGGTCGAGCAGCGTTAGTGTCAGTAGTGTCCTTTGTACTAGGTTGTTTGTCGCGTTCGATGTGCCAAAGAGTCGTCGATGCACGTCTGAGGTACGGCGGTACTGATGGGGTCGCCAGGTCGCCCCGGTTGGAGGGCACGTTGTCCGACAGCATGCTTTTCGCGTCGTCCCGACGAGCAGGTGGGGGCGAGTCGGGTGACGAACGGGACCTTCGAGGAGTGCGGCTCCGCCACCGCCCATAATAGGGTGCACCCTTCCTTCGGCCGTGTCGGGCTCTGGGGTAACATGGCGCTCTACCGTGGGCGAGTTAAGCAGACATCCTCTGAAGTCGTGGGATTGGTGCCCTAGCACTGGGCCGACCGGTCCTTGGGACGGAAGAGTGACATAGGTGGGGTGTTTTGTGACCAAGGATAGAAAGTCGAGCTATCAGTATCTTTAGGTCGTAACAAGTAACATACACGAACGGTAAAGATTACCCATAAAGCATATGTTGGATACGCATGGGTAGTATACTTGCTACGGAGCAATATTCATTCTTTTTCATTTTTCTTGTCAAATTCAATTCTTTTGTGCTCAATTTTTATCCATGGCAAATACACATCATATCCTTTAGATTTATCAATTATTTTCAACCTACATTCACTTTCCAACATTTCATAAAAGAATCTCCAATTGTGCAACAATATTCAATACTAGTGGAAGTGAAGGTGTAGGTGTAGAAATCAAGTTATTCAATTCATTAAACAGTCATGGTTACTTATGAATTCTAACATGCGCATGTAGCTATAACAATAATACACCGATTTCTACAAGGATATAAGTTTCATTCATTAATACCACTAGAATGATACAAAGAGAAAAGATATACATTAAGCACCCCTTTTTGGCATTTTGTCTTTTTCAATTTTTTTGTTTTTTATATATAATGAATTAAGCAAACTAGAATCAAGCAAACTAATACACAAATAAAAAATAGTTCAAGCATGCAAAATCTATGAAGGTATGCACTAATTTCAGGAAAAAAGATATACATTTACGTCGTCATTTAGCTAAGGAGCTATATAATGAAAACGTTCAAACCAAAACTCCTCGCCAAATCTCCATCATACATACACGGTAGATGCTAAGTGTGACCTTGGAATCCAACAAGATCCACTCATGTTAGTCATCACAGATTAAGGAACCCACACATGTTTAAATTTTATGTTTGTGTTCTAAACTTGACAATAATAGGATGTAAGACCAATACTATCACAAGTAAAGCATTTTGCATGCATATTTTTAATAATTATAGGGACATTGTGAATTTTCTTAAATTTAGGCTTTTCAACATTTTTCAAACTAAATCCAAGTCCACGTTTATTATTGCCATATAATTGATTTTCAAGTATAGTACCCAACGAGTGTTTACCAATTGAAAATTTCCTTAATGATAATTCTAGACTAGTTACTTTAGATTTCAATAAAGCATTTTCATTCACAATCAAAGTGCATTTACTTATATAAGCTTTCTTGTTTTCATCTTCCTTCTTTTCAAATTCAACCATTTTTCTTTTAAGCTCGTTATTTAGTATGCACAATTTCTCATTAAGCTCTTTAATCACATAATCCTTTTCAGTTTCAAGCTTAATTAAATCTTACTTAAGCATGATAATAATATTCAATAAGGAAGGACAAGAAAGACAATTAGCTTTTTCATGCAATCTAGAGTTCTCTTTTTCTTACAAAGCAATAGTAGAGTCACTAGCAACAATTTTTCCTTTTAGTTCCTTAATTTCTTATATCATGTTTAAGTGTCTTATTGCATTTCATCGTTGGAATTTATATAATCTTCTAATGTGGATTCAAGCTCTTCAATTTCCTCTTGCATGCCTTTACAAATAATTAGAAGTTCAGCTTTACTACCAGATTTTACCTGATCTTCTTTTGCCATAAGGAAAAGGGAAGAGTGTGCGCAATCCTCATTCTCATCCTCGCTATCCATGTCCCATGTTCGCACCACAACTTTTTCTTTCTTCTTCACAATATTAGCTGTGTCTTGTGGGCAATCCTTTATAACGTGTCCCTGCATTTTACATTTAAAACATTTAACTTTATTAATAGCAGTCTGTTTAGATAAATTTCTAGAAGGATTGTAATGGTTAGAACG
>JAULAV010004748.1:0-25002 GCA_030789695.1 Scilla litardierei | reverse complement strand
ACAGTGCATGATATGTCTTCTCGTGGCCTAAGTAATTATTAAATATTTTAATTTTTCCATATAATTACTTGCATGTAATATTGCGCAATGATTTATGCCTGTGTTTGTTGCATAATTTATAAATTGTGTGTATGTTTAATAAATTACGTTGTGCTTTTGGGTCAGCTAGTCTGTCACCATTTTATATTCCTCGCATTTTCTTTTTTGAGGGAAATTGAATTGTAGTGAGTATATATTTATATAAGCTAAAGACATGAGTATCTTTACTTGAAGACGGATGCAAATTGCAAATTTGCTGGGAACCCAATGGGTTTCCAAGTTGTACTTTTCCATTTATGTCTTTTGTATTCTCTGGACTGTATATCTTATGGACTTTGGACTTTATTATGTGGTGAATGGCCGATCCACACAACTAATTTATTAATTTTACATGAATTTTTAATATGCTTTATTATTAATTCATGTACCTTTAAATGCATAGATAATATGGCAAAAATAGCGAGCATCGATTTTGAAGTTCTCGATGCGGCTGGAAAGAATTATCTGAGCTGGCATGTAGACCTGAAGTTCCACTTGCGCGCACATGGCCTTATGGCCACAATCTCTACTCATGTGCCTACGGCTATAGCCATGGTAACGGGCACTGCTGAGGCAGCTTCTACACCAATAGTATCTGATGTAGAGAAGGCGAAAGCCATAATCTATATCAGGCGACATATTAATCGGACCCAGAAGGCCGAATAGCTCACTATAAAAGATCCACTAGAGTTGTGGACTGAACTTGAGAACAAGTATAAGCATCAGAAAGATGTGAGCCTCCCACGTGCATGTTATGAGTGGGAAAATATCCGACTTCAGGACTTCAAGTCTGTTGTTGAGTATAACTCAACACTTCACAATATTGCCTCTCGCCTGAAGTTGTGTGGTGAAGAAGTCACAGAAGAATGCATACTAGAAAAGACTTATACATCCTTCCATGAGAAGGATGCAATCCTCATGCAACAGTACCGTGAACGCAAGTTCACCACGTACTCTAACCTGCACTCCTGCCTTCTCATGGTAGAGCAGAACAGAGACTTGCTACTGGCCACACATAACCTACACCCACTAGGCTCAGCTTATCTCCCTGAGGCTCACAAAGTTTCTTCCCAGAAGCAGAAGAACAAACAGAAGGGAAAATTCAACAAAGGAAAAGCCCCTAAGAGGCAGGCCAGAGGCCCTCCCCAGAGCAACAGCAATGAGGAAAAGAAGAAGCTCCAGTGGAAGAAAAAGAACACTAGACAGACGTCTATTCTCAAGAAAAATTGGGAGGAAAAATGCCACAGATGTGGCATGACTGGACATTGGTCCAGAAATTGTCGTACTCCACCACCTCCAAGATTTGTATCAGGCGAGCCTGAATTCTCCCGTTCAAACAAATCTGGTGAAAAACCAGCCGTCAACCATGTTCAGAATGGACGACTTCGAGAATGACGACCTCCTAAACTGATGTCATATTTATCTGTTATGCATTTACTTTATCTGTTATCAGTACTTCATTTGTAGTTTGCTTAATTATGTTATATCTTTCATTTTCAATAATGAATGTCTTTCTTTTTATTAAAGTTTGAATTCATGTTCTATAGATGAAGTGTGAGTGCCTAGTGGACAGAGCCGCAACGTACACAATCCTTCGCGAAAAAAGCTATTTTATTAGCTTAAATGATTATGATGGTCCTGTCGTTACTATTTCAGGACTGTCAAACATAATTGAAGGATCTGGTGAAGCAATTATTTTGCTCCCAAATAACATGAGACTAATAATAAAAGATGCACTTTTCTCTCCTAAATCAAAGAGGAATCTGTTAAGTTTCAAGGATATTCAGTTAAACGGATATCACTTAGAAACTAAAAATATAAATGAGGATGAATATCTGGATGTTACTCGTCAAAAATACGGTTTAAAATGTCTTAGAACGATTTAAGGGACTCCCATCGGGTCTCTATCATATTCATATTCAACTTTGTAACGCCCCGCTTTCCAAGATATGATGGAAGCGAGAACGTTATTAAGGTCCGCATAAATTGGAGCGGTGAAGCTCGAGTTCACTAAGCGTCTGTGATAACAACATCATAGCAGGTGCTTGCATGCAATCAGAACAATAAAACCATTCATAAATTTAAAAGCCACATCTGAAAATGTTCGTACACGAAATAAAACGATAAGCCTCAGCAAGGCCAAAGTAACTACAAAAGGAAACAGCATACCCTAGTACAAAGCACTAAAAGTATTTAATAACCAATCTATTCTAGTGTTAAGTCCATGTCCAAGAGTACTAGAAATGACCAACATGCTCCCTGCGACGGGGGCCAATCCGAGGCGCTGCTCACCGACCCTATGTGGCGACGGTCAAGCTCTAACCTCCATCAGTGTTGGAGGTATTCGATCGGATGCATCCAGTCACTCTGTAACACTCGTGATCATAGACTATCCTAATCCCATGGGTCAAGTCAAGTGCCGGGTCAAAAGTATGTGTACTATCTATTTATATTGAAGTTCCATCTTCCATTTATTTATATTGAAGTTCCATATTCCTTTCAGTTTATTCAGTTTATTTGCATCGTAATAGATGCGTATGATGTCTCATCAGTCTATTCCACAATCTCGACTAATTACACACAATTATCGAAGTATAGGAATGCACAATACTTTAAAGAAATGAGCATGAAAAACAGTTTTAACAAGAAAATGAGGATAAATAAGTTTGAAATATTTTTCTAAGGCTAGTAGACATCTTTCAAGATCTTAAAATAATTAATGGGGATTTTTCTTAATTTATACGACCCAAAAACTAATTTAAAATCGAGAAAATGATTTTTCAGTATATTTTTCAAAGATTTCGCTAGGGTAAACCATACGTCGGAATTCTTTCAACAAGGGGTTAAAATGACCGTCTCATTTAGTACTACGACATATATTTTTCTCGTACATTAGTGTATGTGAAAATCTTGAGTTACGAATTTATAAGTGAAAGTAGCCATATTGAATTTTATCAATAAAAACTCACCGCGAAAAATGTACTTGCCTTTTGGCGATGAAACCAGCGCCAATGAGTCTATTTCATCGTTTCTGATTTTCTGGGCCTTCCTGTGTATTTTTCTGGGGCCTGTACAATTAATTATGAATTAAAAACGAAACAGCCAATAATATAATACGTAAATACACACGTATATACGTATCAAAATACGTATACTACGGTGTGTTTCTCACCTCCTATCGCGATTACCGTGCAGCAAGGGGTTCTCGCTATCGGGAGGGTTGCGACGGCGACTACCGCAGCGGTGGCCGGTGCGTAGGCGGGAGGGCGGGAGGGAGAGCGGCGGGAGAGGTGGCAGGAGGTGGCGGTGCAGGCAGTGGTGCAGGTGATGCTGTCAACAGGATGAAGGAGCTCGGAAGCTTGGGGGCTGCTGCTTTGGGAGTCACTAGGAGTGGAGCTGGGGGCTCGTCGGAGAGGTGGCGAAGGCGGCGAGAACGACGGCGACTGGACGGAGGGAGAAGCAGTGTGGGGATAGTGTTCGACGAGGTGTGTGGGGCAGCAGAGGCAGAGTCGGTGTCAGATCTCGGTGGCGTCGCTCCGGGGCGGGCGGCATCGGGGTGCAACAGACGGCGGCAGGAGCTCCAGGCGGTGGTCGAAGCTGGAGGCGGAGGGTGGGCTTCGGCGATGGGCGGGCGAGAGGAGCACAGGCTGGGGGTCGGAGACAGTTGAGAGGAGTGTTGTACGGGGCTTGCGGCGGTGGAAGCGGAGATGTCGGTGGAGCAACTGGGGGGAAGCGGCGACGGCGAGGTCGGAGGAGCTGGTGGTCGGAGGAGGGAGCGGACGGTGAGGTGGACGGCGAGCGGTAGAGGATTTTGCTACGAAGAGAGGAAGGGGAGGGGTTGCGCTTTGAAGAGGAAATAGTGCAGGGTTGCTGTTTGATTAAGGGGATGGGTGAGTGTTTGTCTGAGGGAGGGGGGATTATATAGGGTTTAGAGAATATTTTAGATTCAGATTGATTTTTCGATCAAAAGTACTATAATAGTTGTTACGACCTAAAGATCGTGATAGCCCGACTTTCTATCCCCGGGTCACCAAACATCCTATCTACGTCATTCTTCCATCCCGGAGGCCGGCGGGCCCAGCTCCAGGGTGCCAATCCAGCGACTTTAGAGACCGTGCACTTAACTCAACCACCACAGAGCGCCAGGCTACCCCGGAGCCTGACACGACCGAAGGAAGGGCGCACCTTACTACGGGCGGGGGTAGAGCCGTGCTCCTCCAGGGTCCCGGTCGTCACCCGACTCGCCCCCACCAGCTCACCGGGAACAACGCACAAGGCGCACGGCCATACAACGTGCCCTCCATTCGGGACGACCTGGCTACCCCATCGGTAGCGCCGTACCCCGGACGCACACCGAAGGCCCTTTGGCATATCGGACATGACAAACAACCTAGTACAAAGGACGCTACTGACACTAACACCGCCCGACCATCTGACAAAGTACCCCCTGGCCGCTGCGCCCCCTGACACTTAATACTTTCGGCCCTGACACCCTGACAAAAGCGCCCCTGGCCATTGCGCCGTCTGACAAAAGCATGGTTGACACTCATGTTCCTGACATCCTCATCCGAAGCTTCCACTGACAGCATGGCTAGCTCAGCACGTCAAGTCAGCATGCCAGATCAGCCCCACCTAATTGCCTTCCATCAGGTATAAATACCCATTCAGTTCTTACGGTGGGGGGTTGTCAAATTGACTCTGAATCTTATTATTCACACACAAGAGCAAAGGTCGTCCATATCTTTATTCTTCCACTCATAGCTCGTCACGTATGGTCGACTCACCCTCAGTCCGACCTATGTGCCTAGTCCTCGCTTTAAGTCATATTACTGACTTAGGCATCAGAGAGGCTAAGGGTTGGACCCCAACCCGGCCTTTCTGACGAGTTGCTCCTTGTGCAGGTTAGCTCTTCATCCCCGGTCGTGCTCGCCCTCACCATAAGCAGTTCGGCCCCTCCATCATATCCTACCGGATTCGGCACCGTGGTCAGCCTCCACAGCAAGTTTAGCCTCATCACCCCACTAATCACCTGTTAAATAGCCTACCCTGATCCTATCATTAGCATAACCATCGTGCCCTTGATTCTCCATAATACAAATTCATTGTACGCGAGTCCTACCCCGTAACAATTGGCGCCATCTGTGGGAACGAAGGGTCACACCCATGTCAAATCCCATACCAGTCAACCGAAACCCTGACCACAGACAGGATCCCATGGATCAAGAATCCCACTCCCATCCCATGACTCCTGCGACTAATCCACCCCCGGAGGTGGAGGTCAAAACGGTCTTGGCCTCGGCCTGCACGGTGCAGCAGAGCTTCGAGGCCTTCGCCAAGATGATGGCGGGTTTCACAACAGCTAGAGCCGAGGTACCTCCGGGCCCCTCTGAGCCCCCGAACGTGAGGCAGAATCTTCACACTTGGTTCGTCGAAGAAATGGTGGACAAAGGGCTCGTCGAGGAGATTGCAGCCTAACAGAAGCTCTTGGAGAAAGAAATGGAGATCGCGCGGCTGTGAAGGTGCCAGGAGGAAGCGGCAGCCGCACAGAGGCATCTGGATGAAGCGACCGAAGCTGCCTGGTGAACCCTCCTTGACGAAGAGACCGTCCGACGCCAGCTCCTCTTCATTATCGCGGAACGCGAAAGGCTCCGGAGGGAGAACGAGGAGAACCGGGAGATCCCAAAGGTGTCGGCGATGGGCCGACGACACATGAACGAGCGCAGCCCGTCACTCGCCAGGTCCCCACCATGGGGGCAAAGTCCACCCCGTTGGCATCTCTCCCCAGACCATCTGGACGAGGAAGTCGTTCGTCAACAACTCCGCTTCCTCACCACAGAGCGCGAAAGGCTCCTAAGGGAGAATCAGGAGCGGAGAGAGATCTCGGAGGCGACAGCTGTAGGTCGGCGACACTGGAATGACCGTAGCATGCCACCCGCCGAGTCCCCAGCACGCGGAAGGAGTCCTCCCTGGTGACCGCTTTGCAATTCCCTGGGGCATGATGACCGGCGGCAGCCGAGGCGGGACTGGAGCGAAACCCCAGAGTGGCGGAGAGGGCACGCGCTAGAGCGCCCCGCCTACCCCAAGGAGGCCACGCTGTTGGCGCGATGGATCATGTCGGCCCTGAGACCCGTAAGGTTCAAGGCCCCCCCGCTGTCCACTACAATGGGAGAGGCGACCCCCTTTCGCACGTACAACAGTACCGGGGGTGATTGAGGCGCAGGATGTGGATGACGCGTTCCTGTACCGGTTTTTCTCACAGAGCCTGTAGGATGCAACACTGGAATGGTACTATGGCTTGCCGGTAAGATCCATTTGGAGCTTCGACGAACTGTCCCACAAGTTCTGCCAAGAGTTCCAGGCCGGGCGCGTAAAGAAGAAGCCCCTGGACTACCTCAGCACGATAATCTAAGGGGAAGGAGAGACGACTGGGAAATACTTGCGCCGCTTCCAAGATGAGAGGCGGGCGGTGGTGGCCTGCGTCGATGAAGTGCTCATGCTAGCTTTCAAGACAGGAGTACGGAATCGGAGCCTCTGCAAATCCTTGCTCTGAGACCCGCCGGCTGACTACGACACGTTAATCGCGCGAGCGGAGAGGTATGCGCTGATCGAGGAGACTCTCGACACAAAGGAACCGGTCGCCCCGACGAGATCATCCCAGGACAAGCCTCGATCCTATCCCAGGCTGATGCAAGAAGATGGGTCCCAAGGCCGTGACCAGCCGGCTCAACCGAGGCGCGACCCTGCGGGGCGTCGCCCGCAAGACCGCCAAGGCCCGGTGCGAGAGTTCATTCCCCCCTGAGAGCTCGCTCGAGCGATCTCGAGGCTGGAAGGACCTCTGCGGGCACAATACACGTAGCTCAATGCCCCCATGATAGAGGTGTTGGCTGCGGCGGCGAGGGCCAGACTGTTGCCAGACCCCCCCAGAGAAATGAAGCCCGACCCGGTGAAGCGAGATCTCCAGAAGTATTGTTGGTATCACCTGGACCACGGTCATGATACCGACAATTGCTACACCCTCAAGAGGGAGATCGAGTGATTGATCCTGGCGGGTCACCTGGGAGGCTTCGTGGAGGGAAGAAGGCCGATCCAGGAGGAGAGGGCCCCGCGAGGAGCGCGGAGGTCGGATCCGCCACCGGACAACGAGTGAAAGGAACCTTGCCCGCCGAAGCCGGTCATGCACATAGATGTAATATGTGGCAGACCGTTCTCTGTAGGGGCGTCATCGTCGAACAGGAAGGCGTACGCGCAGCAGGTGATGCAAAAGAGCATCCGCGGTGATACGAAGGGGAGAAGGATAGCCCGACCTCCCATTACCTTTACCGACGAAGATCTGGAGGGAATCGAGCTATCGCATGACGACGCCATTGTCATCGAGGCTCAGATCGGGACGGCCGTCATCAGCCGCCTCCTGATCGACACTGGGAACTCTTACGACATTCTATTTATGTCGACGATTGAAAAGATGGGGCTGGGGCAGGCAGACCTGAGACCTTGCACTGGACCCAACGTCGGCTTCACTGGCCACTCGAGTCCTATCGTGGAGATGATCACCTTACCGGTGTCACTCGGAGAGGAACCAAGGGTCGTCACTCGCATGACGCAGTTCGTTGTCGTCGACATTGCGATAGCATACAACGTGATCATAGGGCAACCATACATGACGGCCATCGAAGCGCTCCCCAGCCTGCTCCATCAGATGGTCAAGTTCCAAACTCCGTGAGGATTGGGATTAGTGCAGGCAGCCAGAAGATATCCAGGAGCTGCTACGTGGGGTCAACCAAGCACAAGCGTCCAGAGCAGACCTTGTCGATCGACCTGCTGCCTGAGAGGGAGGAATTTTGCAACCAATGACCAACTCTTGCTGAAGAAGTCGAGGAGATACCCGTGGCCGCAGGGGAAGACAAGACCGTTTCCATCAGCACTGCCACACCCGGGTGAGAAAACGGAGCTTCGGAATCGGCGATCTGGTCCTTAGAGGTGCCACCTCCAAGCCCGTCGAGACCACTCGCCAAGGGAAGCTGGCAGCAAAATGAGAGGGACCCTGCAACGTCATCGACATCAATGGACCAGTCACATACGTACAAACGACCCTCGACAGGAGCGAGGTGGCTCATCCGTGAAACGCGGAGCGCCTACTAAAATGCTACCGGTAATTGTAAGCCTTTAATGAAATACTTTTCTTCTTCGCATTTTCAAATCTCACCGTCTCCACTAGAAAGTCTCAGTTTCAGACACAAGACTCCGGGGCAAGCTTATGGAGCTTTGCCACCCAAACCGAAAAAGGGCATGGGCCGAGCTACGCGCTCGCTCCCCCCTCCAGTGAAGACCTCCGGGGCAAGCTTACGGAGCTTCGCCACCCAAACCAGAGCGCCATATGCGGGGTAGGTGACAGCCCAATACCCGTCCGACTATAGAGGCTGCGGGGAGGCAACGACCCAATACCCGCACTCTCAAAGACTCCGGGGCAAGCTTACGGAGCTTCGCCACCCAAACCGGAGAAGGGCACGGGCCGAGCTACGCGCTCGCCCCCCTCCAGTGAAGACCTCCGGGGCAAGCTTACGGAGCTTCGCCACCCAAACCGGAGCATCATATGCGGGATAGGCGATGGCCCAATACCCGTCCGACTATAGAGGCTGCGGGGAGGCGACGTCCCAATACCCCTCCTCTCAAAGACTCCGGGGCAAGCTTACGGAGCTTCGCCACCCAAACCAGAGAAGGGCACGGGCCGAGCTACACGCTCGCTCCCCCTCTAGTGAAGACCTCCTGGGCAAGCTTACGGAGCTTTGCCACCCAAACCGGAGCGCCATATGCGGGGTAGGCGACGGCCCAATACCCGTTCGACTATAGAGGCTGCGGGGAGGCGACGGCCCAATACCCGCCCTCTCAAAGACTCCAGGGCAAGCATACGGAGCTTCGCCACCCAAACCGAAGAAGGGCACGGGCCGAGCTACGCGCTCGCTCCCCCCTCCAGTGAAGACCTCCGGGGCAAGCTTACGGAGCATCGCCACCCAAACCGGAGCGCGATATGTGGGGTAGGCGACGGCCCAATACCCGTCCGACTATAGAGACTGCGGAGAGGCGACGGCCCAATACCCGCCCTCTCAAAGACTCCGGGGCAAGCTTACGGAGCTTCGCCACCCAAACAGGAGAAGGGCACGGGCCAAGCTACGTGCTCGCTCCCCCTCCAGTGAAGACCTCCGGGGCAAGCTTAAGGAGCTTCGCCACCCAAACCAGAGCGCCATATGCAGGGTAGGCAACGGCCCAATACTTGTCCGACTATAGAGGCTGTGGGGGAGGCGACGGCCCAATACCTGCCCTCTCAAAGACTCCGGGGCAAGCTTACAGAGCTTCGCCACCCAAACCGGAGAAGGGCATGGGCCGAGCTACGCGCTCACTCCCCCCTCCAGTGAAGACCTCCGGGGCAAGCTTACGGAGCTTCGCCACCCAAACCGGAGCGCCATTTACGGAGTAGGCGACGACCCAATACCCGTCCGACGATAGAGGCTACGGGCAGGCGACGGCCCAATACCCGCCCTCTCAAAGACTCCGGGGCAAGCTTACGGAGCTTTGCCATCCAAACTGGAGTAGGGCACGGGCCGAGCTACGCGCTTGCTCCCCCCTCCAGTGAAGACCTCCGGGGCAAGCTTACGGAGCATCGCCACCCAAACCGGAGCGCCATATGTGGGGTAGGCGACGGCCCAATACACGTCCGACTTTATAGGCTGCGGGGAGGCGACGTCCCAATACACGCCCTCTCAAAGACTCCGGGGCAAGCTTACAGAGCTTTGCCACCCAAACCGGAGAAGGGCACGGGCCAAGCTACGCGCTCGATCCCCCCTCCAGTGAAGACCTCTGGGGCAAGCTTACGGAGCTTCACCACCCAAACCGGAGCGCCATATGCGGGGCAGGCGATGGCCCAATACTCGTCCGACTATAGAGGCTGTGGGGGAGGCGACGGCCCAATACCCGCCCTCTCAAAGACTCCGGGTCAAGCTTACGGAGCTTCGCCACCCAAACCGAAGAAAGGCACGGGCCGAGCTATGCACTCGCTCCCCCTCCAATGAAGACCTCTGAGGCAAGCTTACGGAGCTTCGCCACCCAAACCGGAGCGCCAAATGCGGGGTAGACGACGGCCCAATACCCGTCTGACAATAGAGGCTGCGGGGAGGCGACGGCCCAATACTCGCCCTCTCAAAGACTCCGGGGCAAGCTTACGGAGCTTCGCCACCCAAACTGGAGTAGGGCACGGGCGGAGCTACGCGCTCTCTCCCCCCTCAAGTGAAGACCTCCAGGGCAAGCTTACGGAGCTTCGCCACCCAAACCGGAGCGCCATATGCGGGGTAGGCGACGGCCCAATACTCGTCCGACTATAGAGGCTGCCGGGAGGCGACGGCCCAATACCCGCCCTCTCAAAGACTCCGGGGCAAGCTTACGAAGCTTCGCCACCCAAACCGGAGAAGGGCACGGGCCAAGCTATGTGCTCACTCCCCCTCTAGTGAAGACCTACGGGGCAAGATTACGGAGCTTCGCCACCTAAACCGGAGCGCCATATGCGGGGTAGGCGACGGCCCAATACCCGTCCGACTATAGAGGCTGCGGGGAGTCGACGGCCCAATACCCGCCCTCTCAAAGACTCCGGGGCAAGCTAACGTAGCTTCACCATCCAAACCGGAGAAAGGCACGGGCCGAGCTACGCGCTCGCTCTCCCCTCCAATGAAGACCTCCGGGGCAAGCTTACAGAGCTTCGCCACCCAAACCGGAGCGTCATATGCGGGGTAGGAGACGACTCAATACCCGTCCGACTATAGAGGCTACGTGGAGGCAACGGCCCAATACCCACCCTCTCAAAGACTCCGGGGCAAGCTTACAGAGCTATGCCACCCAAACCAGAGAAGGGCCCTGGCCGAGCTACGCGCTCGCTCCCCCCTACAGTGAAGACCTTCGGGGCAAGCTTATGGAGCTTTGCCACCCAAACCGGAGCACCATATGTGGGGTAGGCAACGGCCCAAAACCCGTCCGACTATAGAGGCTGCGGGGAGACGACGGCCCAATACCCGCCCTCTCAAAGACTCCGGAGCAAGCTTACGGAGCTTCGCCACCCAAACCGAAGAAGGGCATGGGCCGAGCTACGTGCTCACTCCACCCTCCAGTGAAGACCTCCGGGGCAAGCTTACGGAGCTTCGCCACCCAAACCGGAGTGCCATATATAGGATAAGAGACGGCCCAATACCCGTCCGACTATAGAGGCTGCGGGGAGGTGACGGCCCAATACCCGCCCTCTCAAAGTCTCCGGGGCAAGCTTACGGAGCTTCGCCACCCAAACCGGAGAAGGACACTGGCTAAGCTATGCGCTCGCTCCCCCCTCCAGTGAAGACCTCCATGGCAAGCTTACGAAGCTTTGCCACCCAAACTGGAGCGCCATATGCGGGGTAGGCGACGGCCCAATACTCGTCCGACTAGAGTGGCTGTGGGGAGGCGACGGCCCATTACCCACCCTCTCAAAGACTTCGGGGCAAGCTTACGGAGCTTCACCACCCATACAGGAGAAGGGCATGGGCCGAGCTATGCGCTCGATCCCCCCTCCAGTGAAGACCTCCGGGGCAAGCTTACGGAGCTTCGCCACCCAAACCGGAGCGCCATATGCGGGCTTGGTGACGGCCCAATACCCGTCCGACTATAGAAGCTGCGGGGAGGCGACGGCCCAATACCCGCCTTCTCAAACACTCCGGGGCAAGCATACGGAGATTTGCCACCCAAACCGTGGTAGGGCACGGGTCGAGCTACGCGATCGCTCCTCCCTCCAGTGAAGACCTCCGGGGCAAGCTTACAGAGCTTCTCCATCCAAATCAGGGTGCCATATGCGGGGTACGCGATGGCCCAATACTCGTCCGACTATAGAGGCTGCGGGACGGCCCAATACCCTCCCTCTCAAAGACTCCGAGGCAAGCTTACGGAGCTTCGCTACCAAACCGGAGAAGGGCATGGGCCGAGCTATGCGCTCTCTCCCCCTCCAGTGAAGACCTCTGGGGCAAGCATACGGAGCTTCACCACACAAACCAGAGCGCCATATGCGGGATAGGCGACGGCCCAATACCCGTCCGACTATATAGGCTGCGGGGAGTCGACGGCCCAATACCCGTCCGACTATATAGGCTGCGAGGACGCGACGGCCCAATACCCTCCCTCTCAAAGACTCCGGGACAAGCTTACAGAGCTTCGCCACCCAAACCGGAGAAGGGCACAGGCCGAGCTATGCGCTCGCTCCCCCCTCCAGTGAAGACCACCGAGGCAAGCTTATAGAGCTTCGCCACCCAAACCGGAGCGCCATATGCGGGGTAGTCGACGGCCCAATACCCGTCCGACTATAGAGGCTACGGGGAGGCGACGTCCCAATACCCGCCCTCTCAAAGACTCCGGGGCAAGCTTACGGTGCTTCACCACCCAAACTGGAGAAGGGCATGGGCCGAGCTACGAGCTCACTCCCCCCTCGCGTGAAGACCTCCGGGGCAAGCTTACGGAGCTTCTCCACCCAAACCGGAGCGCCATAAGCGGGGTAGGCGACGGCCCAATACCCGTCCGACTATAGAGGCTACGAGGATGCGACATCCCAATACCCGCCCTCTCAAAGACTCCGGTGCAAGCTTACGGAGCTTCACCACCCAAACCAGAGAAGGGCATGTGCCGAGCTACGCGCTCGCTCCCCCCTCTAGTGAAGACCTCCGTGGCAAGCTTACGGAGCTTCGCCACCCAAACCGGAGCGCCATATGCAGAGTAGGCGACGACCCAATACCCGTCCGACTATAGAGGCTACGGGCAGGCGACGGCCCAATACCCGCCCTCTCAAAGACTCCGGGGCAAGCTTACGGAGCTTTGCCACCCAAACTAGAGAAGGGCACGAGCTGAGCTACGCGCTCGCTCTCCCATCCAGTGAAGTCCTCTGGGGCAAGCTTACATAGCTTTGCCACCCAAACTGGAGCGCCATATCCGGGGTAGGCGACGGCCCAATACCTATCCGACTATAGAGGCTGCGGGGAGGCGAAGACCAATACCCGTCCTCTCATAGACTCCAGGACAAGCTTACGGAGCTTCGCCACCCAAACCAGAGAAGGGCACGGGCCGAGCTACGCGCTCGCTCCTCCCCTCCAGTGAAGACCTCTGGGGTAAGCTTACGGAGCTTCGCCAACCAAACCGGGGCGCCATATGCGAGGTAGGTGACGGCCCAATACCCGTCTGACTATAGAGACTGCGAGCAGGCAACGGCCTAATACCCGCCCTCTCAAAGACTCCGGGGCAAGCTTATGGAGCTTCTCCACCCAAACTGGAGAGGGGCACGGGCCGAGCTACGCGCTCGCTCCCCCCTCCAGTGAAGACCTCCGGGGCAAGCTTACGGAGCTTCGCCACCCAAACCGGAGTGCGCTATACGGGGTAGGCGACGGCCTACTACCTGTCCAACTATAGAGGCTGCGGGGAGGCGACGGCCCAATACCCGCCCTCTCAAAGACTCTGGGGAAAGCTTACGGAGCTTCACCACTCAAACCGGAGAAGGGCACGGGCCGAGCTACGCGCTTGCTCCCCCTCCAGTGAAGACCTCTGGGACAAGCTTACGGAGCTTCGTCACCCAAACCGAAGCGCCATATGCGGGGTAGGCGACGGCCCAATACCCGTCCGACTATAGAGGCTGCGGGCAGGTGACAGCCCAATACCCACCCTCTCAAAGACTTCGAGGCAAGCTTATGGAGCTTCGCCACCCAAACCGGGGAAGGGTACGGGCCGAGCTATGCGCTCGCTCCCCCACTTCCAGACTCTGGGACAGGGCCAACCCTTTCCGCCCAAACCAGAGAAGGGCACGGGCCGAGCTACGTGCCCCCCACCAAACAACCGAGGAAGGTCTGACAAGGACCAACCACCCGAGCCGATGAGAAGCACAGACTGAGATACCGACTCGCTCACCATCCTCCCAAGCAGACCCAGGATCCTCGAAAACTCGAACCTCGTGAAGAGGACAAGGGCACACGATCTAAGGTAGGCCTCACGCAGGCTAAGGAATGTTGGACAACGCAGGGTCCCGATAAAGCAGGCCCCTGATGTGTCTCATCGAAACGAAAGGATGCTCGGGAAATGCGCCATTAATGACGACACACACCCCGGGAGGCAAGGTCCGACGAATCACGTCCAGCGCCACCTGATTCGGGTTCAATATTACATATTTAACCCCCCATTTAGCCATATTTTGTGCTCGTGTGATGCTATATTGTTCTCTAATACGTGCGTATTTTCTACACCATCATTTATTAGAGAATTCACCTTGTTTGAGTATAAAATAGAAATTAATGGAGTATTTCTGCACTTTTTATATTTTTTCTAGCTTGGTCTCGATCTCACGATTCCAACGACTATTTATTTGTATTTTTCTGAGAACTGTGCTAATTACTGAGTATTTTTGAATGCAGAATACCAATAAAATGAGGAAATTAAAGTTTGCACGAATCTTGATGTCCACGTGGCGGCCATCTAGCGTTCCCCGCCCACATCGAACGGCCAAAGCTTTGGGGCGACATGGAAACCTCTTGATCGTTCGATTGCGATCGAACGCTGCACAAGCCGCCCGCTCGAATGCGGATCACAGCGAATAGGAGGGCCACGTGGCAAAATCCCAGGAGCTTACTGTTGAATCGAACGGACACGATGAATTCAGATGCGAATTCAAAATCAAACGAAGCGGGCCACATGGCTGAATATCTGCCATTCATATCTGATCCAACGGCTTGCACGCGGTGAATACGAGCGAAGCGGCAACGTAATTCTCGAGCGACGTGGCGAATTCGTATGCGTACGATGACGATCAAACGGCTGACGTTCACCCCGACATTACAAAGCGGCGTGCGAGATTAAGGGGCGACGTGGCCGCTTCCAGACCGTACGATCCAGAATCCAACGGCGAAGATTGAATCCGATTTATACTCGGATGCGGGCGCAGCCAGCGGGCGCGGATCCGATCCGCATGCCACGTGGCATAACCGTGTGCGATCCCGCTTTTAATCAACGGCTCAGATGGGTTCAGTTCGAAAATGAAGCGGGTTTAGACCCGATAGCAACGTATAAACCCGCAATGAGCGTATATAAGGTATTCTAGGGGTTTTGGGCAGAGACAAGCCAGATTGGGGCGTATTTTGAGCGTATTGGAGGCTCTAGGAGCCGTATTTCCCCTCTGAAAAATCCTGTAAAATTCCAGAGGCTTTTATTATTATTTTCAGAGAGTTTGAAGTCTTTTCAAGGAGAATTGGTGATATATTTCTTAACTTAAACCCCGTATTTGATGCTTTTCTCTTGTATTTTGCTATAATCTTGACGTATTTTGGTATGAAAGTTGTTTATTCTTGCACCATGAGTAGCTAAATTGTTATTGTGCATGGTATGGAGTAGTTAGGGGCTATGATTTGTGTTAGTTTGGTTGTATTCCATGTGCTAAATCGTTAAACGTCGTTAAAGTTGTGATCTTTGTTCTTAAATCGCCTTTTTCATCTTCCAAAAGAAGTGATTGAGTTGATGATCGCCCCAAAAGGGTGAGCTTTGATCTCCCCAAAAGAGAGTTTCATACCGTAGTTTTGATCTCTCCAAAAGAGAGTTTCATATCGTATTATAACTTTAGCGACGATCTTTTTGAATATTGTGTTTGAACCCCCAAAAGGGCATCTTCCGATGAGTTGCTCCCAAAAGGAGAATTCATTGAGTTATATTGGGTATTTTCCGGTGAATTGCTCCAAAAAGGAGAATTCATTGCGTTATACCTATCAACCAAGTTAATACGAATCATTAATCCTAACGAACCCATACCATGTGCATACTTTTTATAGATATTTTCGCACACGATTTTCTATGTTTATATTGTTCACGTGTTCACATCACCATCACCGTCACCATTGTTGAAGTGGTTAGTTTCTTTTCGTAGGATTTCTATTTGATTTGAATTGTGGTTGCAACAGATTTCTTCCCGTGGATTCGACATCTGGACTCCCAGATTTTACTACTTGTACGGACTCTTGCACTTGAGAGAGAGCACCTTTCGGAGCCCACCACCACCTAGCAAAGGCGGTTTCCGAAGGGCATGACTCTGAGGAGCCTATTGATGGTGACAGCTCACCGCATTAACTTCACGAGAACCGCTAGCTTTCACCGTCTATAAATACCCCCCTCGCTCCCTTGTAGGAATGAAAAATAGTAGGCGAGTACGCTATAACCCGTCTCTCATGAGGATTGAAACGAGGCTAGACACCCCGACACGTCTCCCGCCTTTAGACAACTTGCTATCCCCAGAACAGCCCCCCGCTGGCCCAGCCGGGGGGAAAGCCACTGATCATGGACGAACCGCCCCCACCCGACGGGCTATTCCCCTTGCTCAAAGGACGACCCGCATTCAACCCCTTGGCACCCCCTGAAAAACCTGAGATCGGGGAACTAGATGGCCTGCGGCAGACCGTTTCCCTCTTCTGATGCCCTACACGCGCTGACGCTCCAAGTCGCCGGTTAGGGGGGACGGGACAACCCTGCCAAATCGCCCCATCGGGCATAACAGCCTCCGCGGGTCCGCCTCCGGGCGGGCCACACCACCGATGGGCTATTCCTCTTACATACGGATCGCCGATGGGCTACTCCTCTTACATGGGGGGAGAACCGACTTCCACCCCTCCACTTGCCCTGAACCGAATGAAACAGGGGAAGGTCGGCATCCGCTCCCCACCGATCCTCACCGGCGGGGAAGGTAAGAGCCCCGCTGGACAAACCAGCCACCAAAGGCCCACCCAGCCTCCCATTCCTCTATCTTCCCATTAAGGCCGGGTAGGGCTGTTGACGAACAGAACGTTCGACGAACTACTCGTGAACAAGCTCGGTACATGTTCGTTTACATTCGTTCGGGAAGCTTAATGAACAAGCTTGAACAGATTTTTAGAGCTTGGTTAGTAAACGAACAGAGCTTGAACATAACTATGTTCGTTTATTTATGTTCATGAACAAGCTCGTTAAGTGTTCGTGAACAAGCTCCTGAACAAACTCGCTAAGTGTTTATGAACAAGCTCGTTAAGTGTTTGTGAACAAGCTTGTTAAGTGATGTTTGTGAACAAGCTCGTTAAGTGTTCGTGAATAACCTCGTTAAGTGATGTTCATGAATAAGCTCGTTAGGTGTTCGTGAACAAGGGCTTGAGTGAACTAAAATTAAAATTAAACACTCACCTCCTTAAATTGAATTAAACAAATCCACCTCTTCAACTTCCCAGCTTCCCACTCCTAGACTCACAGGCTCCCAGCTCTCTTTTGGTCCATTGCCATTGTTCGTTCGTTTGTTTGCAAATCTGTTCATGAACAAGATTGATTGTGTGTTCGTTAACACGTTCCTGAACATGTTCACGAAAAAGCTCGATAAGTCTTGTTAATGAACAGAACGTTCGTTCGGTAAGCTCGGTTTACATTCGTTTATGTTCATTTACGTTCGTTCGGTAAGCTTAACAAACAAGCTTGAACATGTTTTTAGAGCTCGGTTAGTAAACGAACATAGCTTGAACATGGATTTTGTTCATGAACAAAACCAAGCACACTGTTCAAGCTCGTTCAAGCTCGTTCGTCAACAGCCCTAAGGCCGGGCCTCGTTCTCCACCTCCGACACCTCGCTCTCCACATCCGACTGGGTTTCCCTTCGATGCAAGGATCCCCCGGAGAGACCTTGCAACCATTCAGCACAAGGAGAGGCGGGATATGACAAAGCAATGGAGGAGAAGGAGGGCCGCACTACAGACAGGAGCTCGCTCACCCTGATGTAGTTTACATCTAGACAGCATCCCTGGCGAATCGAAACGACGAGTCAGGACGTCTCAGCATGCACAGAGACGATCAAGAAGTTTACCTCGCTCACAACACTTCGCGGACAGAAAGACGAGAAGGGAGGCAACGAGCAATGGAAGAGAAGGAGGGCCGCCCTACAAATAGGAGCTCGCTCACCCTGATGCAGTGTACAGCTGGATAAAACAACTTCCCAGCCCGCCCACAGATGGGGTCGCACTCGACATATTACTGTAAACCTTATCGAGACCTCTTATAAAAGTTAATGAAGGACACCCTCTGGGAGGAATAAAAAATAGGGAGGAAGAATTACAAAAGCCCACCTCAACGAAAAGTTAACTTATTTACGATCATTACCGAACTCAGTTAACTTATTTACGATCATTACCGAACTCCGGGGCGAGCTCACGGAGCTCAGCCACCCAAACCGACAGACGCAGGTCGAGCTGCACGCTTGCCAATCCGCCATCGATATGGATTACCACGTACCATGCACATTAGATCTTGGTCGGATTGCGCAGAAGTAACGTAAATTCACACAGTCCATAGCAAAGGATCGACTTCTACTCATGAAATACAAATTGTTACAAAAGTAGAGGGGCGAACCTACAAAATGGGCCCTCCTTTGGTCCCCCCCCTATTTACTACAAAAAGCGATACAAGGTCGAATTCCCTAACACGATCCCCTACGAGTCTGCACGTTCGCCATCGTTGTGACCGTCCTGCGGAGCGCTGCTCGACCCTTGCCTTCTAGCTCCCGGTGTCGTCGTGTTAATCTCGGGAGTTTCTCCCTCCTCCTCATCTTCCTCCCCCTCGAAGGCTGCCAAGGTCTCAAAATCGACTTCCAGTGTGGGATAGAGATTCTGGGCCCTCCCTATAATCCTCTGAAGGCACGCCTCGCTCCCTTCCTCTCGGCCTAGCTCTATGCCCCTCCGCAATCCTTCCTCTCTGCCGGCCTCCCGAGCCTTCTTCTTGGCCTCAGCCAGCTTGGGAATGAAGGTCATCACCTGGTATTGCCGGAACTCCTCCAGCCTACCCAACAGGTCCTCCTTCGCGGCTGTCAATTGCGTCTCCAGATCGGCCACCCTGGCTATGCTTATCTCGGCCTCTCGCTCTCGCTCATACTCATGGACGTGTCCCTCAGCGATCCGCTTATCCAGATCTACCACGTGCCCCTGGTACTCCCAGATCGACGTCTGCTGGTCGACGAATGATTTCTTCAGTTTGGTATACCGGGCCTTCTCTCGGTCGAGTTCCCCCCTTAATCCTTGCCACCGTGGGCTCAGCCGTGACGAGAGCAGGGGTCCGGTACTGAAGGGTGGTCATCACAGAAGTGGCCTATGAACACAAAGAAGAGAGAGTCAAGCCCGATGCTGATAATCCCCAAGATACCACCCGCATATCTCGTTAGCATACCTGCGCAAGGTGCCATGCCACTGTGGCTTCTAACCTCTCCGAGCCCACACGCGCCAAGGACTCCCTATCCCGGGGCAACTGGGAATTCTCGGCAAGCCTCGCTGCCACGCCAGCCTCGTCAAAAACTGACTCCCCCTTTTCCACCGGGTAGATCGCCTTCAGGAGGTCATCCTCTGGAATCTTTTCGACGTCGGCCTTTTTCGACAGAAACGTCGCCAGCTTCTCTTCACAGTTGGGGGGCGGGCCTCTCCAGGGCATACTGAGGGCAACTGTAAGGCCAAGCTGCCTCGGTGGCCGAGCCAACCACAGAGCTCGACCCTACGGAACCCCCCGAGAGACCGCTGTGGGACTGGTGGCCGACGCCGTCGCGAGCCGGCCGGTGTGTCTGCCTGCACCGCGGTCGACCATATGGCCCGGCTCCTCTAGCACGTCGAGGTCGATGGCATCAGGGATGTTGGCACCTTCAACCACTTCGATGGACCCCCCGTCACCAGAATCGACAACGGTCGGCCTCTCTATTGTCTTCTTCTTCTTCTGACCGCTGGTCCCCTTGGCCTTCCTGGCCCTCTTCCCCTCACTCGGTCTCGACATCTTCTTGTGACCCTTAGCAACAGATGGTGCGACAGGCTCGCTGGCCCCTTGCTCCTTGACCGACATCTGCTCGGCCATCCTGTCCAGGTCCACGATGGGGATGCTCATCGTCGGATCTGCAAAAAAGGAGGAGTTTAGGGTGAGCAAGCTACAAGTAGACGCCATAATACCGGAGTTACCGTTGGGCCAAATAAGCTGAGCAATCAGCCCCGACCTGGAAAGGCGGGCATACTGCCTGCCCTCCTCTGGTACCACCTCTAACCTCGCCGCTCGCTCCGCCTCAACCCCGCTCATGCGGACTTTCTCCCTCACCTCGGGGTTGAGCATGCCCCAGTCCGACTTTACCTTCATGTCGGCGGGCACAGAGATAAACATGAACGATTTCTTCCATCCCTTCATTTTCCCTGACAGTCCCCAGATGAGAGGATGGTTCCTCCTCACCGACAAATAATAATGGGACTTCAGCTTCTTGACCACGAAGAAGTGGCAGAACAAAGGGAGGGTCGGACTGATGTTGTTCCTTGCGCACAGAACCAGAAACCCAACTATCACGCTAACAGAGTTTGGTATCAACTGGAAGAATGCCAGGCCGAGGAAGTCCAAAATCTCGAGATACAACGGATGGAGTGGGAACCGCAAACCCTGGTCGAAGCATGCTACGTAGACCCTGACCTCTCCATCCTTGGCAAAGCAGACTCTCTCTGAGGCGGTCAGCAGGTGGACCTCACAGGGCGGCCTGATATACTTCGAGCGCACTTTGGGAACGACGTCCGTCCGCGCCTCAGACCTCTGACCGGCTATCTAGACAGGCACTCCCCTGTATCCAGCCACGGTCACGGCGGCTTGCGTAGCTGATTTCACTTTCGACACCAGGACCGCTTTCCCCTTCCGTGGGTTCCCGCTCCTGGCCACTGTATGGCCCTGACCCCCCAGCGACACTCCGCTTACCACCTCTGTGGGATCGGCCGTGGCACTGCTCGACGACCCAGTCGATGTGGTTGAGGATGACGAAACCATACAAGAGAAAAGAAAAGAAAGATACCTCCCGACTACTCGCTACGGAGGTGGCTGCGGCTGCGAAGGCAGTGCAAACTCCGACAACGAACTCGACCTCCACGAAGGCAATCGCCTGAACTCAAGAAATCTACTCTGGAATACTCGGAAGCAAGAAAATCTCCCGCATCAACTCCCACCCCTACTTATAGGCATCCGCCCTCCGATCTCCATCACTCGCACCCGGCCACGTGTCGCACATCCAGGCGGCCTGATGCTTCACCTGACGCCCCCTGTCACATCCCCCCCACACGTCTCTCAATAAGTGGTCGGGACGCTTCGATTCTCGTCCGTCTTTAATCCGATGTGACCTCTGCGATTTGGCGGTGATTCGAGACGGGAAATTCGAAACATATCCACACCTTTTTCTTTCGTTTGGACTATGGGACTACCCCACCGACGTCCGAGCCAACGAGGCGGGCTAAGCCCAGCGGATCGGCATGAGCGCTCCAACCAAGAAGTAGGGGACATGCATGAGTACGACCAGTCCGACTCACGGATGCAAGCATCAGCTCAGCTCGCCCGCGCAGGGTGACCAGAAACATACGCACCTACTTCGTCGCAACTTTCCCGCTACTCCTCACCCCATCGCTTGTCCTAGCGTGAACATTGGGGGCATTCATCACACGGTCTTACGCAAAACTGGAGGACCAACTACCGAATAAAAAAAAAATTTACTTCATTCAACTTTTCATCCTGCCCGCATTACAACGCAAGATCGGGCGCTGCCAAAAGCCGACCGTACAAAATCTCTCACTACCTGGCATCACGAGCGCTTCGGTTCCATCTCTTCCTCTTCCATCTCCCCAGCCAAGGGCACATCCAGTCTGGGAAAATCATCCGTCAGTTCGGGATGCAGGTTCGATAGTCGGGCTTTCATCCTCTCCATACCTTGGAGGACACCTGCTTCCCTTGCCTCCGTCCTCAAAGGGATTAACTCCTCATCTTGATAACGGTGGACTGCGGCGTTGAGCGCGTCCTGCTCGACGGCCGCCCTGCCTTCCAGCTGCTTCTGTAGTATAGCACTCTCCTTCATCTCCAACTCAATCGCACGCGTTAGCTCGGCTATTCTTCCCTGATGAACGTCGATCACGTTTTTCTTGTTGGCCGCCTCCATGGCATTCCTATTCAGGATATCATTGCGCGTTCCCTCTTCTTCCTGAAGCCGACGGGCGAGTTGGGCTCCCCTCCCCTTCTCTTCCTCGAGCTGGCGAGCAAGCCAGGCCCCCGGCTCCTTCTCTTCCTCTAGCTGGTGGGCGAGTAGTTCACCTAGTGCCTTTTCGTCCTCAAGGTGGCGGGTGAGCAAGACCCCCTTTCTCTCCTCCTCCTCATGCTGGCGAGCAAGCTTGGCCACCTGCGCCTCCAAAAAGCCGATCCGCGACACCTCAAGGTCCCAGAGCCTAATGACCTGATCCAAATCCTTCTCCCTCGCTCACAGTTGGCTCCGCGCCTCCCGAAGATTGTCCTTCACCTCATCTAGGGAAGCCCGAACCGTGGCTGCAGGGGTATAGCGTTACAGGGCCACCGCTGCCATCGTCGCCTACCAAAGAAACCCAACCCAATCAGTGTATTCAAGAACATAAGCCAGAACGCAAGTTACAGTTCCACCTACCTGCATAATATGCCACATGGCAGTATCGCACAGCCGCTCCGTTCCCACGTTGGTTAAGGATTCACAATCCCGAGGCAGCACGAAATACTCTGACAGCCGGGCTGCAACCCCAGCATCCTCGAACACCGACTCCTCCCAGCTTACCCGATAGGGCATTCGGTGAAGGTCCTCGCCAGGCATGACCTCAGCCTCGGCCCTCGTCAGTTTGAAGCGGGCGAGCGCCCTCTCGCAACCTGGGTGCGCCTCTCTCCCCTCTACCACGGGAGAACTCCATAGGACCACTTCTCGACAGGAGGGGGCCGGCGGTGCTTGCATGAGGTCAGAACCCTCAGGGAAGCCGTGCTGACTATCTCCGGGTAGGGCGGGCCACCAGACACGGTCCCGCCAGCTCGAGCAGAAGGAACGTCTGGTTCGGACCCCTACTGCTTCCTGTTCACCTCGTCTACGGCCGGAGCCTCGGGGACAGTACTCATCGCGTCCAGATCGGCCGAAGCATCTGGCGCGATCCCGCCAGTCCGAAGGGAAGGAGCACCAGGTTCGGGCCCCTGCTGCCTCTTGTTCACCTCCTCCGTAATAGGAACCTCGACGCTCCGCTTTTGGGCGGCCACCTCTACTGGCGCTCCCTCGCGCATCATGCCCTTGCCCTTATCCACTGGGACAGTCTTCTTCGTTACCCTCACTTTGACCGCCCTCAGCACTTCCTCCCGCGAAAGCATCGGGTCCTCACCTGTAGAAAAAAGAGAAATCAGGGTAAGTCTACTTAAAGGCCCGCCAAAAGGAGAATACCTGTGGGCTAAAGCTCCTGGGCAAGCCGATCATCCTGTGTCAAGTCTGTCAGTCGGCGGTCCGCCTCAGGTAACTCTGCCAAAATCTAGGCATTCGCCAGGAGTTCGTCTGTCATTGCCACCTCCTCGCTCACCAGAGGATTCAGAGCCCCCCAGTTCGACATCAACACTGCGTCTGCCGGCATCACGACGAAAACGAAGCTCTCCGCCCAACCATCATCAGTGCCCGGCGCCCCGACAATGAGTTCTTGTCCCCTCCTCGCATGGACGTAATAATATGTCCCACACTTCCTCACCCCAAAGAAATACTGAAACAACGCTAGGGACGGACTCAAAGAACTGGCGAGACACAAGACGATGAACCCAACCAACAGACTAAAGGAGCTGGGCACCAGCGCACAGATAGGCAGCTCCAGGAAATTCAGAAGATGGAAAAGCTGAGGATGAATGGGGAAGCGGAGCCCTAACTCGAGGGACCGGACATAAACTCCAACTTCGTCGTCGCGGGCCCAACACACCCTCTTGTCGGGACCGGGCAGCCGCACTTCACAGGGTGGATGAACGAACCTTGCGCGGATCTCCCGGATGTTAACCCGGTCCAGCTTATACGGGATAGCCGCGACCGACCTCAGCGCGTCTGTTAGGCCTCTGCGCCGTCCGCCACCCTCTTCCGTCGATTCCCCCTTGCCCATCCCCCTACTACTGCCGCACTCAAAGCGAGAAGCCATCGATAGATGAACTAGGAAATTACCTGGCTGAACCGTCAAACTGAGGAGATGGCCGGAAGCAGATCCCTGACAAAGGCACCGGTGGCAGCGTCGGTGAACGATGACCTGAAGCTGGGAAGCGCGAGCGGGTACGAAAATCGCGAGAAACTTTCATTAGAAACTTTCCACCAATCCTCTCCCCCATATTTATAGCAAACCTCGGGCCATCCCGACCGTAGCCGCGTCGCCAAACGGCGTCCATCGACGCACCTTTGACGCCTCGTCTGCCGCGACAGTCATTTCAACCACGCGTCACCTGTCCAGTGGCGGAGACGCGTCGACTTCCGTCACCCTTTCAAATCGCAATAATGACCATCGGGGCAGGAACCCCGAGACAGTAGCCATCGCTTACTAACACGGAGCGAGGTCCGAGCTGCTCTCTTCGGGAAGGGAAGGTGATACGTCATCCGAGCCGAGCCGGGCATCCGCCTCAAACTCGAATGCCAGGGCAATTGTTACGACCTAAAAATCGTGATAGCCCGACTTTCTATCCCTGGGTCACAAAATATCCTACCTACGTCATTCTTCCATCCCGGAATCCGGCGGGCCCAGCTCCAGGGCGCCAATCCAGCGACTTCAGAGACTGTGCACTTAACTCAACCACCACAGAGTGTCAGGCTACCCCGGAGCTCGACACGACCGAAGGAAGGGCACACCCTACTACGGGCGGGGGTGGAGCCGCGCTCCTCTAGGGTCCCGGTCATCACCTGACACGCCCCCCGCCAGCTCGTCGGGAACAACGCACAAGGCGCGTGGCCGGACAACGTGCCCTCCATCCGGGACGACCTGGCGACCCCATTGGTAGCACCGTACCCAGGACGCGCACCGACGGCTCTTTAGCACTTCGGACATGACAAACAACCTAGTA
>JAULAV010004747.1:0-25016 GCA_030789695.1 Scilla litardierei | reverse complement strand
AAATTAAGATCTTCAATGGATTTCTGAATCTGCCGACTCCGAGCAACGAAATTCTCTTCGAATTGATGGGATGTGGCCTCTTGTGTCTGAATAGTCTGGTAAGCTTCCTCTTTCAAGGATTGCAAAGGTACGTCTACGCTTTGCTCTTCTTGATCAAGGCACGAAGGCTCCGTTGAATCGCACTCTGAAGTCTCTTTCCCGGTTTCTTCATTTTCCTGCAGAGACTCCATGTATTCCCACGCCTCTGTCGGCGTCATGCATCCCAATAATTCCTGCAGCTGTGGTTGTAGTCCATCTAGGAAGAACGCCATAAGCTCTTCATTTGTGTACCCATGCTGCGGATAGCTCGATATAATGTCTGTGAACCTCCTCCAGGCCTGAAAGAGAGTTTCACAGTCAGTTTGATTAAAATTAACAATTTTGAGCTTCTCCATTCTATGTTTGTGTGCATTAGCATACCTTGCATCATACAGATTGTTTGTGCAATAGAAGTTCAAATATTCCATTTTTTAAAAAATTTAAAATAAAATAATAAAAAAAGTTTATGTACAGTAAAGTGGAAAGATCTCACCGAAGGTCCTCTGAATGAAATAAACCGTGGTAACAAACCATTCCTCCCCGGCAACGGCGCCAAAAACTTGGTGGGCTCCGAAAGGTGCTCTCTCTCAAGTGCAAGAGTCCGTACAAGTAGTAAAATCTGGAAGTCCAGATGTCGAATCCACATGAAGAAATCTGTTACAACCACAGCTCAAATCAAATAGAAAGCCTACGAAAAGAGACTAAACACTTCAACAATGATGATGGTGATGGTGATATGAACACGTGAACGATATGAACAAAGAAAATACGTGAGAATAAATATCTATAAAAAGTATGCACATGGTATGGGTTCGTTAGGATCAGTGATTCGTATTAATTTGGTTGATAGGTATAACGCAATGAATTCTCCTTTTGGGAGCAATTCACCGGAAAATACCCAATTTAACTCAATGAATGCTTCTTTTGGGAGCAATTCATCGGAAGATGCCCTTTTGGGGGTTCAAGCAAAATATTCAAAAAGATCGTCGCTAAAGTTATAATACGATATGAAACTCTCTTTTGGAGAGATCAAAACTACGGTATGAAACTCCCTTTTGGAGAGATCAAAACTCACCCTTTTGGGGCGATCATCAACTAAATTAATTCTTTTGGAATCTAAAAAAGTCGATTTACGAACAAAGATTACAATTTTAGCGACGTTTAACGATTTAGCACAAGGAATACAACCAAACTAACACAAATAATATCCCCTAACTACTCCATACCATGCACAACAGAGATTTAGCTACTCATCATGCAATAATAAACAACTTTCATAGCAAAATACATCAAGATTATAGCAAAATACGGTAGAAAAGCATCAAATAAGGAGTTTAAGTTAAGAATTCATCACCAAATATCCTTAAAAAGACATCAAAACTCTCTGGAAATAAGAAAATAGCCTCTGGAATTTTACAGAATTTTTCAGGGGGAAAATACGGCTCCTAGAGCCTCCAATACGCTCAAAATACGCCCCAATCTGCTTGAATACGCACAAAACCCTAGAATACGCTTATATAATAGGCTTGCGGGTTTACTGTGCTTATTGGGTTCCAAACCCGCATCCGCATCAGCTTAAACTTATCCAGACCGTAGATCTGGATCGGGGCAAACCAGAGCCGTTGATCAAATGCGGGATTGAACGTGGCGAAGCCACGTGTGCTTTAAAAATCGCGCTCGCCCGCTCCGTTTCCGATCTCAGCTCGGAATGACTTGCCACCGTTGGATCTACATTGCACGCCCAGGATCGCTCCGATGCTCAAACTCAATTTTCGCGTGCGGATTGATTCCTGTCCGTTCGATCTGGCGGGGCTTCGTCCGATGGCCGCCACGTGGCTCCAATATCGCCTCCGCTGCTTCGTTTACTACGCTACTGTGAGCCGTCCGATCGAAATCGGACGATCATAAAAATGCCGCCTCGAATTCAAATTGCGGGGCTGTTGTCTGCCGTTCGATGGCGAATCTACGATCGGTAATACGCCACGTCGCCACCAATTTCCGCTCTCGAACACGTTTCTTTGGGTCGATCTCAGCCGTTCGATGACGATCGAACGGTCGTAAGTCGCCTGCATCTCGATTTCGATTTCACTCGAAGCGGGGACGATCGTGTCCGTTGAAACTTGATCGTGCGGCTTCAAAGAGGCCGCGTCGTCGCCTTCGCAACGCAGCGAGATAGGCCGTTGGATCATCATCCGTCGCCAAGGATCGACCACGTGGCCCGCTTGTTTAATAAATGTGGAATTGTTGCGGGTCGTTGGATATTAATCCAACGGCTATGAAATTTCCAAGCGCCGAATGCTGTACACCGAGCGATCGGGCGGGGATCGAAGAGATTGCGACACGTGGCAGCACCCCATTGGTTGGCGACCGTATAATACGTATTTCTTGCGTATTTCCTCATTTAATTGGTATTCTGCATTCAAAAATTCACAGTAATTACCACAGATCTCAGAAAAATACAAATAAATAGTCGTTGGAATCGTGAGATCGAGATGATGCTAGGAAAAATATAAAAAGTGCAGAAATACTCAGTTAATTGCTGTTTTATGCTCAAATAAGGTGTATTCTCGAGTAAATGATGATATATAAAATACGCACGTATTAGAGAACAATATAGCATCACATGAGCACAAAATATGGCTAAATGTGGGGGGGGTCTAAATATGTAATATTGAACCCGAATCAATCACCGGGACGATTACCCTCTTGTCCCTCCCAGGCAGCCTGATTTGATAATCAAGATGGACATAGCTCCTCTGAAGCTCGTCGATTTGGCCGGCCTTGACTTTGGACCTCACATTTGCCAGCAAGCTCGGCTCCATGACCCATTCCCGATTCTTCTGAACAGTTGTGACCACATTTCTTCCGGAGGCAGAGATGGAGGATGAAACGATTGCTTTCGAGAGAAGGAGAATCTGAATTAAGAGAATGAAGACGGTACTTCCGCACTCTATCACTAGAACCGTCATATATGGACGAGGCAACAACCGCATGATGGAACACATGTCAATGATCCAAGAGCCCAAAATGTATTGGATTTCAAACCGACAAATTATCTGAATCAACGAGGCGGGCATTTTGGTGCCTAGAACTCAAGTGCTATTTTCTCGACTGCCGAGCCCTATTAATGTGATGTAACGTCGCTTGACTTCAGCGGATGGCCCCTTCATGGTCGTGCGACGGGGGCCATTGTTGAATCATTGGGCCGGAATTCGAGACAACTCGGTCGACAGATGACTAAGGCCCACAGGGCCCACCAAAGAAGCCCGATGTCGACTCAGTCAAAGCACGAATGGCCAGTCGACCGTTGGGTCCGCCTCACGCGAATGTGGATTAAAGGCAGGCTTGCAAATCTTGGGGACGTGCACAACATTTATTCCTATTTATAAGGGAAGATCGTGGCCCTATTATGGGCGCTTGTTATCACCCCAACGTCTCCAAAGGGACCCTGAACGTCTATAAATATAGGAGGGGGTTCCATCTCCAAGGTACGAGTTCTAAGACATAGAACTCTATCCTCTCAGCATACATTTCTTATATATTTGAGCTTGCACCGCCAGTATTGAGACGAACCTCCGTGGGTCGATCTCAGCTGCACCAAGCTCACTCTCTCTCTTAAGTTCCATACTAACTTAAGCATCAGAGGGGATTTGGGTCGGAACCCAGATCCGACCCCCTAACGAGTCCCTGTGGTGCAGATCGACGGTCATCATCCCACACCAAAGGTCGACGTCGAGCTTCCCAGCCTCGAACGATCGATGCAACTATCGCTCGAGGGTCAATCTAACATCGCACCAGCTCCAACTACCATTATTTGACCCTGGTTCTTCCAACCAAGGGTCCCATTCCAATTACTGACGAGGCTCCGACTCAGCGTCTCGAGTCTACGTCAGCTTGACAACTGTCGCGGTCAAGTTTGGCCTTAATAGTATTGATGTCGGGTTAACGGTCTATCATTGATCTCCCGGTTAATGGGTGTACTCAGTAACCGCAGAAGCCCAACGATCAATCGAGCTGTTGTAATAAATAAGGAGGTGATAGGCCGCATGTGAGGGATTCTGAATTGCTGGGCCGAAGTCGTGGGCCCTACATGGCTTATCAGCTGGAGATAATTAACTAGTCGTTCTGTGGGCCAGACTATAAGTCATATCAATGGCCCCTATCTCCCAAGCTTGTTCGATGTGATGGTTGAGGTCGAGTGATATGATATGTAGAGATTGGATGGGTACAGTAGTCGAGATGATGCATTTAATGTTGGCTGATGGAGTTCTATGCACTAAGGTTTGCATGCCAAAAGAACAATAATTCCGAAAGTCGATGCCTCAAGATGTTGACATGCATTTCCCATCGGACGACTTAGCTTGAAGCCACTCTCTGTAAAAAAAATAGAAATCGGGAGAGGAGAGAGAGAGAGAGAACATTCTTACTTACATTTAGATAATCTCGTATTCATTCTCGTCTCTTTTCTTCGCTTGAGCTCGTCTTCAACTGACTAAGGTATCTCTCCTTCCTGTTAATCTTTTTCCTCGGTAATCTTTAAGTTAATATGTTGAAGATCAAGGAAGTATCTGCCTTTGAGAATGCTGAAGTAATATCAAAGGTTGTCCAACCTCTAGAGCTCAAGAAGGCCATTATAAAGTGAAATGGTTTGCTCGGTAATCCTCCAGAGGACCCACTTTTACGGACTGGGGATGATACATCCTCTGTTCCTTCGGAAATTCGAAATATGGCGTCCTTAAACGCTTTCTTCTGGATCGATAAGATTAAGGCCTGATGAGTGTTCATTATATATATATATATATATATATATATATATATATATATATATATATATATATATTCATGTATCAGTCCTATGCATATCATGCCATTTTATCGTTCGTTCCAAATCATTTCTCCAATTTTTAGTTCCCTGTTACTCTTGGGTCTCTTGTGCGCATTGCTGGCGTAAATGGAGGATTTTGGTTCCCTAGAGCGAAAGAAAAAGTGTAACGCCCCGCTTTCCAGGATACCCGGAAAGTATGAATCCATCCCACGTGATCCTAGAGCAGCAAGAGTTACGAAGGGAAATACAAAAAACTCAAAGCTGGTTTACTGCACACTGCTGGGATAGTACCTGTAGTGTTCCCAAGCAACCAACCAACAACACAAGAGCCATCAACAATAAGTCCACAAACAAAGGAACACTCTACATATAGATCATTATCATCTCTTTGTACATCCAAGCACACATACTACATACATCCATGCCATATGTAACAACATACACCCATGCATATACATGTAGTAGCTTCACACACACACACACACACACACACACACACACACACACACACACACACACACACACACATTTACATCAAATTCCACACATCACTACATGTAGTCATATACACTAGCACACTAACATGTATTCATATATACACATACCACACCCCAATACACACCTTAATCCACTTACACACTCATCTTACATATCAAACATAGCCATATCAAACATTTCCATATACATATAATAATACATGTCCCAATACATAGCAATACATAACATTACACCATAGAGCATCACCCAGGGAGCAACAACCTGGGGGCTTTATACACTACATAGAAACACACATGTATACAAGGATACATGCACACACACACACACATACACTCTACTGTATATTGCACTTAGGCCATTACAATCTACCCACCTTAAAATACAGTCCGTCCTCGGACTGTCTAACCTAAGGGCTCTACCCTAAGGCTAGACGTCTACCCACCTTAAGACTAAACTACCCTTGGAACACTACACGCACTACCCTTACACAGCTATAGTAAGGAGACCTGCATGGGACACCAAAAATGTAACGCCCTGCTTCCCATGATACCTGGGAAGTATGAATCCGTCCCAGGTGATCCCAGAGCAGCGAGAGTTACAAAGGAAAATACAAAAAACTCAAAGCAGGTCCACTGCACACTGCTGGGATAGTACCTATAGTGTTCCCAAGCAAACAACCAACAACACAAGAGCCATCAACAACAACACAAGAGTCCACAAACAAAGGAACACTCTACATATAGATCATTATCATCTCTTTGTACATCCAAGCACACATACTACATACATCCATGCCATATGTATCAACATACACCCATACATATACATGTAGTAGCTTCACACACACACACACACACACACACACACACACACACACACACACACACACACACACACACACACATTTACATCAATTCCACACATCACTACATGTAGTCATATACACTAACACACTAACATGTATTCATATATACACATACCACACCCCAATACACACCTTAAGCCACTTATACACTCATCTTACATATCAAACATAGCCATATCAAACATTTCTATATACACATAACAATACATGTCCCAATATATAGAAATACATAACAGTACACCATAGAGCATCACCGAGGGAGCAACACCCTAGGGGCTTTATACACTACATAGATACACACATGTATACAAGGATACATGCACACATATATATACACTCTACTGTATATGGCACTTAGGCCATTACAAAAAGCTTTGGTACGAAGCCAGGAGCGAAAAGGGAGCCAAAAAGCCAAGGAAGTGAAGAAAAGCATGACACACGCGACCGCGTGGCTGATCAATGCGGTCGCATCGCCAGGACACTCATAAGCTGCCAGAAGCACATCGACACGGTTGCGTGAGCAGACGAAACGACCGCATCGTCATAAGGCCAAGGAATATAAAAAGAAGCAGCAACATGTTCGTTTGAGCAGATGACGCGACTGCGTCACACCGAGGAGATGAAGGCTCCAAAAGGTCGCCCACGCAACCGTTTGGATGGAGATTCTGAAGAAGCTAAAATGCAGATCTATTCAGTTGCATGGATTTCCACGTGGTCACATCGATATTAATACAGAACACATGATTTCGTCTCTGTGGGCGATGCGGTCGCGTCGAATACGAAGCGACCACGTTGATTAGGATGTTCTGAGGGGTTTGAGCACCACCAAGGGGTAAATCTGGGAATTTTTGGGAATCTTTTGGGGGTATTTAAACCTTTCTTCTTCGTCCAATATGGAGGACGCCTTTTGCAGAGCTTTTTCAGGGGGTTTCAAAGAATTTCAGGTGTATTAGTTTAATTATTCTCTGCAACTTCTGTAATCCTTTTTGTTCTTTTTAATTCTAACTTTAGATTTTGCTATGATATTAGTTTTTTCTATTCTCTTTCATTCTGGGTTGCTTGATTGACTATTTCCATATCATCTACATTGTTGCAATGCTTTGTTTGATGAATTTGATTGCGTCTTTATCGATGGATCATGAGTAGTCGTTCATCTAGGGCCATGGGTCAAACCATACTGGATTTTTCTATGGATTGATAGAAATTGATGGGTTGTTGCATGAATGATGATTAGGGATATGTTAGGATGATTATTATTAGTGCATATTGATCTCTCCCTTCGTGGATAAATAAATTAGCCAGTGGCAGGAGCTAGGGCTAATCTAGGGTTTTCAATCTCTACATCAATACATACTATCCATGTGGCCAACGGGAGTTGGGTGTGGATTAGAGCATTCCTAGTTTAGATCCAAATCATATCAACAGAAGTGGTGTGGAGGAAGATTATGGATATTTATCGAGCACAATGCATCTACCATATGTCAATGACCAACAAAAGTTGGCTAGGATATGGGGTAGGTAGACATGTCATAGCATCACGGAAGTTAGGGGTAGGTGATAACATAAGGGACTATCATATCATTGCATCATGGAAGTGGGAGGGAGGAGGAGAATGCCCTTAGGTTAGACAACCTCTCCCTATCTCATGAGTTCAATAACCGATCAACTCAAATTTATCCTAACTTAATCCAATAGCAGTGATACCCATCCCTAGAGCTTTTCCATATTGATATTTTCCACTTAGCATTCACACTTCTTTGCACAATCGATCGCATAGCTAATAACTTTGAAGTAAACCAATACTCAACATTCACCTCCTTGCAGAAGATCCGTTAAGCGCTACAACTACACCGTGTGCTTGCGATACAAATTCTATCATTCTCGCCTCACGAATAGGGCCAAATGCATTTTCCATCCTTACGGGGTTCGGGTCCCCTTTTATGACGAAAGGATTTGTTTCCCCCAAAAATGTGAGGTCGGGGTATATTCAAAGATGTTTTAGCATGGACTCTGTTTTCCCTTCCATCCTTTTGTTCTTGAACTCTAGGGCTTTCTTGAGCTCTTCATTTGTCAATTAATGCCCAATTTATTTCTTCTCTGGTTGACTTCATTATTCTTTGCTTATTACACAAAATAGTGCCAACCTTGCCACCTTTTCATTAATTCTTCCAAGTGAAACTTGCTCTGTATGTGGTACTATATCACCACTAGGATGAACAAGAACCTCATCCTTGACCTTCCAGACGAAGTCCATGATTGGTAGGACAATTTTGTTTTCATCACCTTCCCAGGTGAAGCGCTATTCATCGCTCATTGGGGTTGTCTCGACACTTCAACATCAATGGAATTGGATCTCTCTGAAGTTGATTCTAATGCAAGCAAAGTTTTATTAGCTCTACCGGTTGAAGAGAGCTTGATTCATATCTTGTTGAATGACCAACTATTGATAAGCATCTTATGGGCTCCGGGTAAGACCCACCTTTTGCTTTTGTTTCCATCTTTGCTCACCCTAATATTCTCTCTTTTTGCAGAGATGGCCGGGCATGAGTTTAACACATCCTTTAATATGAATAAGCTTCTCCATCTTAGGTTTTAGAAATCTGCTGGCAGCATGTCGGGTCGGTAGGTGACTTGCCCAGTAACTAAAGAGGAGCAGAGGCTAGCTCAACCAATTGGGAGATTGAGCCAGGTTGATGGCAGCTTGGCTGTAGTTACTAAGAGCTGGCTTACATCCGTGAGGGACTCGTCCCCAGTCATCGAGAGCTTGGCATCTGTTAACAAGAGCTCATTTAGAATTGTGGAAAGTTTAGTCACTAAAGGTCTGCAGAAAAGAAAGAAGCATCCTTCGACATGCCTTAAAGTTTCTGAGAAGAAGAAGAAGAAATGCGAGGTTAGGCATCTGCTTTCACCCCTGGTGGACAATATTGCAGCGTCAGCTAACCCTTTGGGGTCGGTAGATTCCTGACCATGTGAGCCTCCTTCTTACTATGTTAACCGAGCTAACTCCTTTTGAGCAAGATTAAGCTCGGATGATGTCGATGTATAAGTCCACCATGCTGACCTGGAATGCCTGGAAGATGAGGGCAGAGGCCCCTTGACTAACGGCCGATGGAAAAATGAATCTGCTGGCAGTGGAGTAACCTCTCGACTAACAGCCGATAGAAAAAATAAGTTGGCCTGCAGGGGGAGTGTCCCTCTGCCTTACGACAGACTTAAAGATAAGTCTGCCTAGGGGGGAGTGGCCCCCCGCCTTTTGGCAGACATAGAGATAAGTCGGCCTGTAAGGGGAGTGGCACCCTGACTTACGATGGCATGCGTATTTGTTTGACAGTGAGGGGAGTAACCTCACGACTGACATCCGATTACAATAGGTCGGCCTGTAGGGGAAGTGTCTCCCTGCCTTATGGTAGAAAAAAATATCTGACTGGCTACATGGGGAGTGGCCTCTCGACTAACAGCCGATGGAAAATGAATTGGCATATGAGGGAAGTAACCCCTCGACTAACAGCCGATAGAACAAATAAGTTGGCCTACGGGGGAAGTGGCACACTGCCTTATGGTGAACTTAGAGATAAATCGTCCTGCAGGGGAAGTGGTCCCTCGACTAATGATTGATAGAACAAATAAGTTGGCTTACGGGGGAGTGCCCCTCTGCCTTATAATGGACTTATAGATAAGTCGGCATGCAGGGGGAGTGGCCTCATGCCTTACGATGTACTTAGAGATAAGTCAGCCTACAGGGCCAGTGGCCCCCCGCCTTACAATGGAATGGGTATTTGTTCAGCTGTAAAGGGAGTAACCTCTCGATTAATAGCCGATTAAAATGGGTTAGCTTGCGGGGGAAATGGCCCCTCACCTTACGACAGACTTAAAGATATGTAGGCCTGCGGGGGGAGTGGTCCCCTGCCTTACGACGGACTTAGAGATAGGTCGACCTGCAGAGGGAGTGCCCCCCCCCCCCCGACTTACGACGTCCGAAGTATTTGATCGACGGTGAGGGGAGTGGCTTCTCGACTAATGTCCGATAGAACAAATAAGTCGGCATGTGGAGGGAGTAGCCCACTATCTTATGACAGACTTAGAGATGACTTAGGGGTATGCTAGTGTTCAACTCCCAACCTTCAAGCTTACCTACAATTTCAGAAGAATCTGCAGCACTAGAAGATTCGTTAATAGCACTTTTCACATCAAATTTAACATGCACTGTTTCTTGGATAGTAAGAGTTCTTTTGTTGAATAATCTATATGATTTGCTATGTGGAGAGTATCCAATAAAAATATCCTCATCAGAATTAGCATCAAATTTAACCAAGTTATCACATACTTTCAAACTATAGCACTTGCATCCAAATGGTTTAAAATGAGATAAGTTAGAAGTCAACTCTCTATAAAGCTCATAAGGTGGTTTCTTCAAAATGGGTCTTATTGACACACCATTCACAATGTAGCAAGATGTATGTATGGCTTCGGCCCAAAAATACAATGACAATTCATAATCATGAATCAAGGTCCTATCCATTTCTTACAAAGCACATATTTTCCTCTCAACCACCCCATTTTGTTGTGGTGTCCTTGGGACGAAAACATTATATGAATATCCTTTTAAAGCACAAAAATAATCAAAGCTAGCATTTACAAACTCACCACCATGATCACTCCTAACTTGACTGTGGAAAAAACCTTTTTAATTTTTAACCTTTTTACAAAACATTTTGAAAACGTTAAAAGTCTCATATTTGTGTGTCAAGAAATAAACCCAAGTGAAAGTGAAAAATAATCGATAATGACGAAGCAATAATACTTACCACCTAGACTAGCAACCTTTGTAGGTCCAAATAAATCCAAATGTATTAGTTGCAATGGCTTTGTAGTATAGACAACCTTTTTAGGGTTGAAACTACTTTTATGTAGCTTGCCTAGTTTGCATGCATCGCAAAGCTTGTCTCTATCAATGCTAATTTGAGGTAACACTCTCACAAGTTTCCTACGAGCAAGCTTTAAGATTAGATCCATGCCGGCAGTGCCTAACCTTCGATACCATAGACAACTAGTCTCATGAGATGCAACTAAACATTTTAGATTATTTGAATCACTAAGTTTGATAGTATATATGTTATTACAAGATGTGCCTTTGAAAAGAATATCATCATATTAAATATGTACTTCGTCATTTTCGAAATACACCTTAAAGCCTATAGAGCATAGTTGACCCACACTTAGCAAATTATGCGCTAAACCATCAACAAGAATAACATTTTCAATGACTACAAGTGGATGCTTATCAATGTTATATCTGCCTAAGATTTTGCATTTCTTCTCATCACCAAGAGTTACTGTCCCTCTATCTTTCCTTGATAGCGTAGTGAAAGGGATTCGTTGCCTGTCATATGGTTCGAGCAACTGCTATCAAGGAACCATAAGCTATCATCCGGGGCTTGAAGATGCACCTACAGAAGAAGATGAACCTTTTGGTAACCAACTCTTGGATCCACAATTGTTAGTACAATGCTTTAGAACCCATGTGAAATATTCATGATTATATTTAACAAAACAATCATACATAACATGGACTTTTCTATTGCAATGAAAACATGTAACATTGGCATGTAAAGGATTAGAAAGCATGTTTTCATCATGCTTGGTATATAGAGGGCTCACGTAGCTAGCAACATTCTTCTCCATGGTCTTTATAGATTTTTTTCTTAGATTGTTTTTGAAATCCTAGACCATGTTTGCTAGTGTTATTGTTAAGCCCATTTATCAGCTCACTTGAATACTAGTGAATTTCTTAGTAAAGCTAAGGTTTTGATTTTTCGCTCTCGAGTTCACTAATCCTAGCTTCATACATTTTTTCCAATTCACTAGTCTCCAATTCACTAGCTATGTTTAGTCCTTTTATTAAACTAGATTTTTCTTTTACAAGCTCTTCTAGTTTTTCTTCATAGCAAGATACTTTTTGGTTTAAAATTTTTATATCAGATTCTCTATAACTAAGAGTGCTAATTTTATCTTTCAAGTCCTTGGCTAGATTAGAGTTGTCAAGTTCTAACCTAGCTACTCTTTTATTAGCTTCTTCTAGTAATATGATCTTTATTTCTAAGTGGGTTTCATAAAATCTATTTATAATCTCTTTTATTCCTTCTACTTAATAAAAAGTTCATCTCTCTCGTGTGTAATTCTTCCTAATTGTTCTTTTAAGGTGTCACACAATTTTCTTAGCCTAATGTATCTAGGGGTCATTTCCTTAAATAGTCCAACTAGGTATTCGTAAGCCTCTTCCTTGTCTGAAAATATGTCTTCACTTATTCGAATTTTTCTTCATAAAAATTTAATTCGCTAATTTTAGAATTTACCTTTTATCCTCTCGCCATAAAGTAAGTTCCATTGTCTTCAGAATCATCGTCATCAGAAAGTTCTTCGGCATTACTATCGCCCCATGCCACCATTATTCCTCGCTTGGTAGACTTCTTTCCTCCATCGCCAACCGTCTCCTTCCTATGCCCTTTAGAAGAGGCAATCCGCCTTCAAGTGTCCTTATTTGTTTCACCTAAAGCACCTTGGAATAGAGCTTTCCTCATCATCTCCATTTTTCTTCTTGTTTTCCAACATATTACCGGTTCTTCCCTTATTGTTCAACAAGAAGTTGGAGAATCGTTTGACAAATTGAGCAATCTCTATTGAGGGATGTATGCCCTCAGTTTATTTGTATTCGATGTAAATGGATTTTATAAGTCGCAAAGAGTTTGTGATATGAGTTTAGAACATTAAGGATGTGGGGATTTTGCATATGATGCAAAAAACAATTAAATGTGTCGTAAAATATTTACGTGCATAATTAATATAATAAACGCGAGGAAAAAGTCACCTGGATAACAGGATCGTCCTAGTATATATCCAGGTTGGAACGGCGTCCAAACCGGACGCCAAACACACAATATAGAGCCAAAACCATGCACATAGCCCATTTTGGGCATTGCGGGTCGGGCGCCCGTTCGCCCGGCAGGCGGGTGCCCGTGCCCGTTAAAAGTATGGGTGCCCGCGTGTGTTGGTAGTGTACGGGTCTCGCCCGATTCTTGCAGGCAGGGGTCTGCTTGCCTGTGCCAGCGCGGGAGCGTGCATAGCACACGCCCGATGCGGGTGCATGCTGGGCGCGCGCCCAGCTCGGGTGTGTGCTCTGAACATACCTGCGAGGCACGTGATGGGTGTGCGCCTGGCTGGCGCGTGCTGGAATGGTGGGGCCCATGTTATGGGCCCCATGCTTTAGTTGCGAACCCTAACTGGGATGGTGGCTGTAGTTTTGCGAAATGCATGGTTTTGGGCTATCTTTGGACCCTTGTTTGAAGGGCCAAACAGACTCAGAATGGAGTGATGTTTTTCCTACGCGTTAACTGTTCAACCCTCTTCGATTTGATAGGTTGTTTCACTTGCAAAGCTCAAAGGTGAGGGAGAAAAAATTTACTAAAGTTTGGCCTTTGTGAAAGGTAAACTTTAATTAATTTTTCTTCCAAAACTTTTAGTCCCACATCGGATATGGAGTGAATGGGAGGGGTCAGCCACCGATATAAACATGGGCCTACTCCCCTCTTTGAAACCCGTCCCAAGCTCCAGATCTGAGTAGCTCCATTAAATGTGAGCAAGGTCGGATCTGAGATTAAATTAAATATTCTCTTTCTCCCTAAATTTCTTCCTTGCTTTTGTTCGGGCTTTAGCAAAGTTACGAAAGAGGTCGGATCAGATCCAAAGTCTTGACGAAGGATCAACTCAAGGTGAAATCTTCTTCGGCGCGTGGTTGGCTTGGTGACCAAGGTGTTGCTCGCCTTGGAACGCGGTGCTGTTCGAAAAGCGGTTTGGCTCGGGACGAGGTGCGGCTTAGGACGCAGTTCGGCTTGGGAGAAGCAACGCGGGGCCAAAGAAATGTTACTGAAAACGACGCTTCATATTCTGCGGAAACGAAGTGAAAGGAGTTAAAATTACACACGCATTTATAAATTGCAAATGTTAGATAGATCTATCCTTAGGGGTTGGTCGGACCCAACCCCGGGATAGTAGAGATCTTGGGTAAGGTTTATTCTCTTTAGGGCTTGACTTAAAATAGTTTTAAGTTGCTACCACCGCTTATTCGATCTGGTCGTCCGTCCGACTTAGGGTGGACGTCGATTTTATTGCCTTAAGGACCCAGAAAACCCTACAGTGGTATCAAAGCTATGGTCTACATGATCTATTTTTGCTATTATAAAATGTATGTGATACAACATGTTTTCTCCATGAGATAGAGGTTTTATTTAAACTATTAAATTGTCGTTTTAAAGCAACATTTTTTATTTTTGAAAATTGTTTCTTAAAATTAGGTTTAATTTTATTTTAAAATTAAATCTTGAAAATTATGTGATAATTTTTGATGTAACTTAAACTTATGCGATAAATTTTAAGTTACACTTTTAGTAAAAATTTATGAGAAAATTTTAGTTGCTATGATTATCTTGCTAATATGTTTAGATGATAATTTTCTGGTTATATTATTTTTATTGATTATGTGATAATTCAAGAAAAACTATAGGATAGTCATTAAAAAACTTTCAGAAAATTATAAGATAATTTTGGATGGACATGCTATGATTTAAAAATTGTTTCAACATATTAAATTCCTGTTTAGGGTAGCTCTCTCCAAATTATTGTTTTAATTGCTCTAATAATAATTTTGAACAAAATGCTATGATTTAAATTGTTGCAACTTGAACTTTAAATGCCTAATACATGATTAGGATAGCACCATAATAATCCTTATAGTTGATAAGGACAGTAATAAAAGTTATTAACCAATCCTAATAATTTTGAATTATATGATTCAACTAGTTGATAGGATTAACTAGTTTTAATGAAGCCAATTCTAATCGATGGGATACATATGAATAATAAGTTTCCTTCAATAAACCATGATCCGATCTAGTGTTTTTTGACTAGTGTTGTGGATCACCCTAGCTCGACTGGAGATAGTGATCCTGGCCTAGCCAAATCCGTAGCCGTGTTCCGCTGGACCACAAGAATGCGAATTATGATTACGTGACATCTTTGATTACATCTATTCGATTATGTTAAAAATCTTCTTCAAGGTTAGCCGCAGCCCTCCTTGTTTTTGGATTAGGGGACTAAAAGACGCCTGTCATAGTTGTTGCGTCTCCTTAAGCTATGGCATGGTCTATTTTAGAAACTGACTCCATCATACATGAGATGTAGTCTAATATTAACCCAAACTACTGCGTCAGGTCTCCTTGAGTAATGGTGTAAGTTAATGTTAGACATGAAAACGAGGGTTCAACTAGACTAGTCATTATGGTTTTTTGAGTCTCCTCAAGATCATAAGTGACTAGGGGTAAAAACAAATAGGGAGTCACATGTGATGTGATTGATATTGAGATTATCTACCAACTGCAAAGTCGATCAACTTGTTGAGTCTCCTCAAGGTTGTGAAGCTTAGGGTGGTTGGATCCCTTTTCCATTAAATAACTATATTCGTTCCTCTATATGGCTAAAGACGATCGCAGAAATAGTAGGAGGATATAGTTGAATAAAAACCATTTTATCTATATTTAAAATCATAAACATATGCTAAACTAGGGTAATTCTATGTTTTACCTAAGTGGAATCCAAAATCATAATATACTTAAGAGTAATAAATCAACTAGACGAAATGATTAGTTAAGGAATATTTGATAAACCAAACTATATTCTACTGATATTAAAAGTGTCATTCCTAGCACTGAGTTAAGGACAACGATTTCCTCAAGCTCTAAAGACTAACACAACAAAAGCACGCTACTTAACACTCACCCATATGAACATGGTGTAACGCCCCGCTTCCCAAAAGACAACAGAAGCGAGAGCATTACGAAGGTCCGCATAAACTGGAGCGGTGAAGCTTGAGTTCATTAAGCGTCTGTGATAAATACATCAAATCAGGTTCTTGCAAACATTCATAAAATTAAAGCCACATCTAGAAAAAAATGTCCATACACGAAATAAAACGAAATATGCCACAGCAGGGCAAAAGAAACTACAACAAGGAGCATACACTAAGCAAAGTACTAAAAGCAAAACTACGGAAAACGGCAACGGCGTAGGTCTCTAGTCCTCCGCAGGGAGTGACTCGGCGTCAACGGCAAACTTCTGGCTCTCTAAGTCAGGCGTCTCAAAGGGAAACTCCTGGTGCTCTGGCTCGAGATCTGACATACATTCCAAAAACATGAATGTATGTCAGCAAGGGTCTGCAAGTGAACGTCAGAAACCCAAGGCAAGGTGTACAAATAATATTGAATTATGAAGCATTAAAAGTCTTATACAAGATGTCAGCAACAAGTGTTAAGCATGGCAATTTTCAAGCGAGGTAAAGTAAAGTATTTCCAACATGGCAGTTCTAAGCAGTTTAAGAAATATAGTAATGAGCATGGCATTTTTAAGATTTATTAACATGGAAATTCTAGCTGAGATATCAATAGTAAATTCAAGTTCCGTGTCAGTGTTTTTTATCTCTCATAGGGTTCTCGTCTTTAAGACATGATGAGTAAATCATTCTTCTCACGGGGGTATAATCGTGATTGATGCTAAACCACCGTATAGATGGTGCTCTTGAAGAGACGATCCTTTCATACTCTTAGTGGCCGCTCAACCCTAACCCCACCCCAGATTTGTGTTGGAACACGAGTCAGCCTAGTCGACTCACACGACATCACGAAGTCATGATTTCACCTTTGAGGCGCACGATTTCACGATGTCAAGCATTATTTAGATATTCCATTAATGACCATTCCAATAATGTATATTCAACAAGAGATGCACTAAATTAAATCTTCAGCATTTCACATTTTACGACATTTGCAGCAATTAAAAATAAAAATGATTGTACGTGTTGGAAAGTGAGCATGCTACAAACAATAATTTTCGTTGTCAGTTCTTGAAACTTAAATATACGAAGTTATATGTCGATATGTCACATTTTGAAACTAGAACATCATGGTACTTTTTACATGCGTCATTTCACAGGTAAATTTTACGTTATTTAGCATTAAGTGAAAAAGACGATTAATGCATTAAACTTCAAAAATTCACAACAAATTGTACACTTGCCTGATTTCAACGTTCTTGGTGTCGTTGGGTTCATCTCGACGAGTACTACACTACGAAACGTTCGATTTACTGTTTTGGTTAAATATACATCTGAGTTAGATTCTTTTTAATATAACGAGTATCAAACAACCTTACGACATCTAATGATTCGTCTATTTTTATATTAACTTCTACATTACGGTGTGGGTTATGGCATCTTAAGGGGCAGATCTACTAACCGGCGAAACGCAGCGAAGGATCGGGACGCGTATGGCGTTTAACAACATCTACGACGGTAGATCTGAACGGCGTGGAGGCTCGTTGCGACAGCAAGGGGACAGTGGCTACTGGTTGGTGGCCGAAGGGTGGTCTACCGACGGCTGAGAGTCGCCGGAGGGGAGCTGTCTGGCAGCGTGAGGAACAGTAGCAAGAGCTGCGACCGGCGGGGCCTACTGCAGCGGTTCTGGCCGGCTGAGGAGCTGCCGGCAGGCAGCAGCAGCAGCAGCAGCGCACACGTGGGGACCTGGACGGCAGAGGGAAGGTGCCGGTGGCTGGGGCTAACCTCCGCGGGTCGATCTCAGCTACATAAAGCTCCCTCTCTTCCTTAAGTTTCCTACTAACTTAAGCATCGGAGGTGATTTGAGTCGGAACCCAGATCCGACCCCCCTAACGACTCCCTGTGGTGCAGATCAATGATCGCCATCCAATATCGAAGGTCGACGTTGGGCCCATCAACCTCGAACGATCGACACAACGGTCTCTCGTAGGTCGGTCGAAGGTCGTATCACCATCAACCATCATCATCCGACCCTGGTTCTTCCAACCAAGGGTCCCACCTCAACATCTGACAAGGCTCCAGCTCAGCGCTTCGAGTCTCCGTCAGCCTGACAACTGTCCTGGTCAATTTTAGCCTTAACACTACCCATCCTCCATTTTCCACTCAGTCGTATCCATGGGTTCGCATACCATGTGATGATTGCATCATCGAGTGTGTTCTAATAATATTTGTGATAACCCGTATGAGACCACACGAAGAATATTCCGCCAACAATGATGCGAAAGCAAATTCACAATCTTATTTACACCCAAAGAATCATATACTGTGAGGAATCCTAATTCCAAAAATGGAGCAAGTAGACAAGACCAACAAGAATCCAATTCTTCATGAATACTTCTGTTGCGGGTCAAGTCCGCACACAATGAAATTTGTTTGTAGTGGGAATCACGGGTACAATGATTTACAGATTTTTGGATAGATGGCGAGGTTAGCGCGACTCGGAGCTCGCTTCAGAGGTGAAGAGTCCAAGGTCGCCTGGAGATCGCCTGGAGATCGCCTGAAGGTCGCCTTCTCCCGGTAGCTGAGGCAAGCTTCCTGCGAGGATGAACATCGGGTCAGAAAGGCAGGGCTGGCTGTCAGCCATTAGCCTCTCCGATGCCTAAGTCAGCAGGTGACGTAAGATGTAGGCGTCGGGCACACTGGGCGACCTTAAGACAGGTCGGCGAAGTGCGACGGGCTTATAAGGAAGGCGCAAATATATGGAAGATATCTGGCCTTGTGTATGGAAATGAGCTAAAAGATTTTACTTAGCAATAACAACTTACCAACCCCCTCTATAGAGGTAAGATGTGGGTATTTATAGGGCTGAGAGGCGGTAGCTCGCCGTCTTGTCAACTGTCGAATCATCCCAGTTGGCACTCGAGTAGTGAGGCTGTGTCAGGGATATTTTCTGTATTAGGAGGTGTCAGGAGCATTAATGAGACGCGAGTGGCAGCCATCAGTTCTCGCCATTAACACCCGGCATTAATGGAGAGTATGTGAGCCTATGTCACCCTGTCAGAGATATTTGTGCTTGGCCGCCCTCAGGGGCGAGTCATAGGTCGGCGATCAAGCTCGGCTTCTCCGGACGACGCTCCTGCTGGAGGGTAGGCGAGCTAGTAGGTCGCACCGACGGGGCATCTTAGTTGGCCTTGGGGGCGAGCTTGCGGCGGGGCGAGGCGAGCCTCTCTGAGTCGAGGCGACCTTGAGCTCAGGTAGTGTCCCGTCAGGAGAGTCGGTGTGTGCGTTTGCGTGGGCCCCTGGTGCATACATTCCTCAACTTTATGTGACGGCCTTTAGGGCGTAACAACTTCGAATTGGACTAAGGGAAACTAACAGTGGTATAGCACCTAAACGGCCCAACCCATCAAAAAGCGATTTAGTACAAAGTCCATATAACCTAACCGACACAAAAAGGGCACATCACGTGAAAAAAACAAACATATGTACTTTACAAATAGCAATGTGAGAAGAGATGGACTATACACACCTCAATTGAGGTGTAGGGTGGTGACAAGTTACCAAAAGTGGAAAGAAAATCAACGCACGGGTCACATCTCCGCTTCTCTTTTCCAATTTCCTTCTATTTTTGTCAACTTGTCATCTCCATACACCTCTCTTTTTGAGGTGCATATAGCATTTCTCACGTGAAAAATACAAAAATACACACATCAAAGTACTTTACAAAAAACACTCTCTCCAATAGAGAAGAGAATTGCTCCATACACCGAATATTCGGTGTATGGAAGGGACTATGTTCCAAAAATTGCAAAAAAAATTTGATTCACATGTCACTTCTCTCTTTCTCTCTCTTAAATTCTTTACATTTTTGAAAAAGTGTCTCCTCCCTCCACCAAATGGAGGGGTGTATTTAGTCGTTCTCATAGAGAATCTGATTTGAATGTCGAAGGAGCTGTAACCGATGCATTTACTCTGGATTCGACTTGCAGGTGCATGCTAAATTTCAGTTATCTTTGGAAACAAAATGGTGCGGTGCACGTTGCTGTCACGTGGCCAGCCGTATACCGACAAAAGAGGGACCAAAATATCAGCCAACAACAGAAGGGCCACGATACGCGCGCGCGAACACATGTAGATGCGAACACAGGGCCGAGAAGGGGGACGAAAAAAGAGATCGACTAACAGCAGGAGCCATGATTTGCCGCTAGCTTGTGGGACCCGCAGGTGCTTCGGCTTTGCATCCGGATTGGACCGACACGAGTGGCAGCAATGAATGGTCCGCTCACCTTGACCAGGTGAGGCGATTCCCGAACAACGTTGTCGTGTGCCCGTCTTAAAAAAATCCTGCGACCGCCGCAAACTACCTCCCGGCAACTTGCCCCAATTGGGATGCCTAATTGCAGATATTTTACAAATGACGAAGAGCTTTTTGGTAAATTTGAAGCATTTTAGAGTTTTTACTTACATCCTTACGTTATCGTTTCTGTTTCAGAGTGTTTTCTCACTACAAAAGCGTTGACCGTGGATAACCCGGTCAACGTGGTCAAGGGATCCGCTTGGGTCCCTCGGGTGTGTCGAGTCGGTGCAGACGAGGCGTGAGTCGGAGTTGCGGACGACGTGGAGCGCGTCGGCTTGGCCGAATCGAGATCCTTGGTCGCGAGGGGGGCGAGGGGAAGCCTCGTCCCGGGTTGAGACGCTCGGCCTCGGACGGACGTGCTCGGCCTCGACGGTCGGACGACGAGGGGTAGCCTCGATCGTCCTGCTGGTTACGTGGCCGGTCGCGGGGCGGAGGGGAAGCCTCGGCCCGTGGATGAGACGTCCTCCTGCGCAGATGAGAACGCTCGTCAGGGGGGCCGGACCTTGGTTCCGGCCAAATCCCCTCCGATGCCTAAGTCAGATAGTGATCTGAGAGAGGAGGCCCGGCGGAGACGGTTCGACTCGAGAGGAGATCGGAACTGCGTCTACCGGCGCGAGCGGGGGAGGAAGGAGTTTGGAATGGGGGAACTAGGTCGTTGATGGAGTACCTTAGGTTTTAGTTACCTGAGATCCGGTCCCCTGTCCAGTCGTCCTTCTAGCCCTTTTATAGACCTCCCGCCGTGATTGCCCCCGGCCCACGTCGCTCGTCCGCCTTCGATCGTGCCCCCTCAATCCGCCCCCCGTCGCCGCTCCCAGCGCCATGCCAGCACCTCCCCATCACGGCCCTTAAGTGGTCACGGGATCAGGGGAACGGTTACCGCTGGAGTGGGCGGGTGACTCGTGCGTTATCGGTGCCGGGTCGGATTGATATTTGGGGGCCCTCTATGGGACTTCGCCGGGTGGGCTTGATCGCGCAGATGGGCTACCGATCGGCGGTCGGGCATCCAGGCTCGTATCTTTCGGGCTTCGTTTGGTGGGCTGTGCCTTTGGGCCTATGCTGTTGGGCCTTCGCAAAATAGACGTATCAATTGCCCCCATCGGTGGGGCCGATCGGCCTTGGCCAGCTTGGTTCGACCGATGTGACTCCTGGGGTTCCGTGTGGTGCTTTAATCGAGGCGTCGTCATAAACGGAGGTCATGATGGGGCGGATCGATTGGACTTCCCTTGGCGCCGATTTTGAAACGTCGCCGGCTCCTTGAGGCCTGCCACGTGACCCTGTCAGGCGTTTCGAATTCGCCCCTGGGTCTGGTATATAAGATCCCCGGCCGCGCTGATCCCAACTTCTTCCTTGCACTTTCCTCTGTTCTAGGCTTTTCACAACTCGGAGTCTCCCGCCGCCTTCGCTTCCTTGTCTTCTCCAAATTAACAAAAAGGTAACTCCTTTCTTGTTTTCATATTATGGCTGCTCTTAGGATAGGTGGTTCTGGCCAAGGGGCGAGGGATCCTCCTGAGTTGAGGCGGGGCGGGCCCCGGCTTGTGGGATCAGGTTCCTCCTCTGGGAGTCGTCCCCTTCGAGATAAGGGGAAGGGGGAGCTCTTCCCGGACCACGCCGGCGATGATGCGGAGTCGGCTGCCGTGCGGCTTAATGTGCCCCCGGTTATCCTCCGAACGCCGTCGGGGACTCCTCCCTCAGTGGCCACAGAGATCCGGGAAAGGTATCTCTGCTATCCGTACGATGTTCGAGTTCCATTCGTCGACGAGCGGATCTGCCTCCCGAGGAGCAATGAGGTCGACGTCTACATCGAGATGTTCCGCCTGGGTCTTCGTTTCCCGCTCAATCCCTTCTTCATCCAGGTCATGGAGTATCTCATGGTGCCCCTTTGCCAGTTCACCCCCTGTTCGATTGCGGTACTGACGGGCTTCGTGATGCTCTGCTGTACCCGTGGTCTGGAGCCGTCTCTCCCCTTCTCTTCTACTTTTATCAGATCCAGACGGTCGGCCCAGGGTCATGGTTGCAACTCCGAGCCCGCTCGAGGAGGGAATGCCTGATCGGGCTACCCCGCTGGTCGGAGGATTGGAGCTCGGACTATGTCTTCGTGGTCTTCCTGCAGGGTGCCCAAATTCTGACAGGCTGGGGCGGGTCGGTCCGGCCTTGCTCAACGCTAGCCCTCTCCGAGGTGGATCAGGCGGCCGCCGCGCTGCTGTCGACCCTCCCCTTGAAGGCGAAGTCCATCTGGTCTTTGTTGGACGACCTACTCTTGAAGGCCGTCTTGTGGTCTCCGGGTAGGTCGCTTTTTTAGTCTCGGGTTGCTCCGCAGCTTACCCTGATTTCGGTTTCCCTTGCAGGAATGGCTGGTCGCGAGTTCACCCGCGATGTTGATGAGCTGATCCGTCGTGGAGCCGCTCGGAGCCGGGGTAGTACCTCCGGAAGGACGCCTCGGCGAACCATTGAGGAGGAGGTGCGCCGAGCCGAGCCCACCGTGGGTAAGGTGGTGGCCGCGTCTCCTGCCTCTTCTTCTGGCGGTTTCCTCCCCGGGAGGGTCGCAAGGGCCGAATCCGTCCCTCCGGCCCAAGTGGCGGGGGGTAACGACGGGTCCGGTGCAGTCCCTCCTGCACTTGGCGTCCCCCCTCTCGTCCCCGAGGGTGGAGATGGTGCGAGGCGGACGCGTTCCCCTTCGGCGCCTGCCGAGCCTCGCGGAGGGAAAAGGGGGAAGGAAGACGTGGATCCCCCCAGTCCGGTGTGCTCCGTGCCTCCGGCGGCAACCGCCAGGGATCTCCCGGTGGTTCTGACAACCACCCCCCGTCGCAGCGTCCCCGCCTACATCACCAGGGATCGGAACCCTGTTGGCGAGTGTTACGAGGTGGAACTCGCGTACAATGAATTTGTATTATGGGGAACCAAGGGCACGATGGTTATATGGAAATGAGGGTTCAGGTAGGCTGTTTTACAGGTGATTAGTGGGGTGAAGAAGTCGGACCCACTGCCGGTGATGCTCACGGGGTCGAATCTCACCGGATGCAGCTGAGGGAGGTTGGACGGCAGGGGGCTGAAGCTGACTCCGGTCAAGGGGCGAGCTTTCCTGCAGCACGAACAACTCGTCAGAAGGGCTGGGTTGGGGTTCAACCCTTAGCCCCTCCGATGCCTAAGTCAGTAATAGGGCTTAAAATGGGGGGCTGGACACGCCGGTCGGACTATCTGTGTGTCCGCCGCGCGTGACGAGCTATATGTGGGAGAGCAAAGATATGGAAGACCTTCGCTCTCGTGTGTGAATAATAGAAAAATGAGAGAGAATTCTCCAACCCCCTCTCCGTAAGAGGAGAGGGGGTATTTATACCTGACGGGTGATGACTAGGCGTGCTGAGCTGGCTCGGGTGTCAGGGGAAGCTTCGGACAAGGACATCGGGAACAGGAGTTTCTGACCTGCTTCTGTCAGGCAGCGCAACGGCCAAGGGGTGCTTTTGTCGGGATGCCAGGGCCGAAAGCACTAACCGTCGGACGGGTCAGCCGCCTGGGGGTGCTTTGTCAGGCGGTCGGGTGACGTATGTGTCAGTCGTGTCCTTATCCTAGGCTGTTTGTCGTTAGCGACGAACTAAAGGTCTGGCTGTGTCACTCTAGGCGCCGCGGTTCACGGGAATCGGGCGGGCCGTTCCGATCGGGGATTGTCCGGCCCGGCCGCTCCCCCCGACCGATCATGGGGTATGGCCCGCCGGTACGGAAGGATACGTCCGTGCCCGTCAATAGGCCTGGCCTAGCTACCCAAGCGTCCCCAAGCGCGCTACCCCGGTGGGTCGGGCGGCTGCGGTTGTTCTCCTCGACCGGCTGCGGTTGTTCGCCTCGGCCGGTTCGGGGAGCGCTGCAAGGCGCGCCTGTCTCCATGATGCCCCGGATTTTCGGGGCGGCGGCCCTTTTGTGAAATGGTGAGTTAATGGGGTATGTTAGCGGATTCGGGTGGGAGTCGGGCTCCTACGATCTTTAGGTCTCCTACGATCTTTAGGTCATAACAATTGCCTCCGGCCTTCGAGTCTGAGGCGGTAGCCCGGCTCGGCTCGGAGGGCGAACCATATCCAACATTCCGGACCATCGATATGGGCCTTGGGACCCACCGGGTAGTGATGGCGGCGGCTTCGGAACTCCCGCCTTAGTGGTCATTATTATGATTTGAAAGGGGGGCAGAGGAAATCGAAGCGTCTCCGCGATTGATTTTGCGACACGTGGATGAGGTGACCTTTACGCCAGTCGAGGCGTCGGGGGCGTCTCGATGGGCACCGCGTGGCAAAAGTTTGACGGCCGAGATGGCCCTGGGGCCACCTTTACCGCTAAAAGGGTCTGGGGAGGCGGTCGGCGGGAGTTTTTGTCTTTCTCCGATTCTCCTCCGGCGCTCGATTTTTCTGTTTGGAGATTGCTGGCTAATCTGTCACTTCCGTCGCCGGCCATCTTCTTCCGATCGCCTTCCAGGTTCAAGGGATCAACAGGTAACAACAATTAATTTCCTTTCTTTCCGATCAATGGCTTCTCG